>VUQK01001890.1:5918-23748 GCA_015106715.1 Bujurquina vittata
GCAATTTAAATATTAGGAGGAGGGGTAATTTAGAAAAAAAACAAAAAAAAAAATCCATTAGTTGGGGGGGGGGGGGATAAAGGCCCTTGCAACTTTTCTAGAAGGCACACGGTGCACACTGCCACTTATGGCTATTTGAAGTTCATGGTTGGAAATGAATTCCTACATTAGGTATATAAGATTTCTCCATCTGAGGCATGAGTGTCCAGCTTCAACATTCCACATGTGTTTTATCAGCTGTGAGGTGCTAAAACTGTCGTAATATAAGGCTTGGTTTTTCAGTTTCTATTAAGGATCATTAGCAAATCCCGTGGACAGAAATGAAATATATGTACAACAGGTATTAAAAAACAAAACACAAGCTGTGAGACAAAGCAATTCAAAGCCAACAAGTCCTTGAGAAATGAAAGTAATGCTGGTCCGGCACCACTGGTGAGCCACCCTAAAAAAACGTTTACTTCAAATGACAAGTAAACACAATCATCATTTGCATGGAAAGTGCAAGTCCAACACCACGAGCCAATGACGCCAACACCACCACAACAAATTTTGAACGTACATTTTGAACATGTAAATGTTCCTCAAAGTACCACTTAGCCTGTTAAATGTTTCTTTAAAAAACAGAATAAGTGAGGAATATTTATTTTTCAATTGAATTGTGCAAGAACGAGTCCTTCCTTAAAATATCGATTTCAAGTCTCAGAATGGCTGCTGTTAGTTTCTCTAATTTGAGTGTTTTGTTCATCAATATCTTTAATGCACAGGTAAATTATCTTTTAAAGGTGTGTTGATTCTTTAGGCAAATCAGCTGTAGGTGGGAAATCTTTGATCTTCTTTGGACAGCAGTGAAGTAAATCTGCATCTTCCACCCTCTGTGTGGTTATCAGATTTGCAAAACAAAGTAGTAATCTCGCCCAGTTGGATAACCCTCATGGCCTTGTGAACGGTTAGGGTGAGACAGAGAAAGGTGGGGAAAAAAGGACAAGGAAAATAAAGACACACAATCACAATTCTTTTGCTTTGGTTTTGCTTGGCTCGACTCAATCGGCCAACCTAGCCTTCCTGTCCAAAGTCCTCCGTGAATTTTTTCAGTTTCTCCAGGTCTTGTTCGTTAACGGTTGGCTTTGTGTTGGACAGAGACCTCAGCATATCAGGCTGAAAATGGGAAGGGGGGAAAAAGAAGAAGAGAGATTTCAATATGTTACAATATGTAAATATATGGAAAAATTAGTATTTTTATATCCTTACCATGGATACTACAGGTTCCAACAGCTTCTCCCCAGGGACCTCCATCCATGTCATTTCAATTGCGTTGGGATCACCCGGTGAGCAAGGAGTCAGGAGGTCATCCACAGTAACTTTGGGGTCGTCTCTTGATGGACCTCGTACCTTTTTGAAATGAAATAATTAATAACATTGACAACATGTTACAGTGTGGCGTTAAAGGTATTTTGAAAAACGTACCCGTTTGAAGTGGGTTGCTGATTGGACTTTCCGAACAGGCTGCATTAGAGCGTCTCTGACAATAATGCTGATATCTGCACCCGAGTATCCATCTGTCTTCTTGCCCAGAGTGATAAAGTCAGAGTCGCTGAGACTGTTGGGGGTGGAGCCCAGATGGAGCTTGAACATGAAGGAGCGGGCGTGTTCTTCAGGCAGTGGGATGTAGATTCTCTTCTCAAATCTGAGATGGGTTTTTTTGCCATTAGTTAGCACACAGGTGAACGACTGCAGAACAATAACTTTAAAATACAATAATAATAATTACCTTCTTCTAATGGCCGAGTCTAGAGTCCATGGGATGTTTGTTGCACCGAGGACCAGGATCCCTTCGTTGTCATTTCCAACTCCTGTACAAAAACAAAATCAACGCAAATTAAATTGGTGATGAATATCTACTTTTCTCACAGTAAGGCCCATTTTTTGACCCGTTTACTGTCAAACACCTGCAACTAAAAATCTGAAATCACATAAGATTTCTATTACAGGTCAGGTACTGTAGAAAAAAGAAGTGGGACATATAGATACTTCATAAGTTAGAGACACAGCAGCTGTATCAAAGCAGCCTCAATTCAAGTCCAGATTCAAGACTACAGCAAATATGTACTGACTGACTAAATTGGACCAGATTGAACCTCCAAATCTCCCTCACTAGTCAAACACCAGCGTTCATCTGCTCTTACACCTGTTTGTGTGACTAAAACCAATAATTTGATCTGTCTTGCTGCCGAAGCAGTCTTCATGTCCACAGATTCAGATAGCGGTAAGTGAGCAGTGTAAAGTAAAGCGAGGAAAGAATCCAGCTACTACCTACTATTCTACTAATAAAAATCCTGTGCAAAAACAACACTAATCTGAATGTTTTATCAGCAACCGAGCTATGTGTACTGAATAACCCAAATACTTTAATGGTGTGTCAAAGTATCATATAGTTACTAATCCGACTACAGCAACAATTTACATACATTTGTTTATGGTAATGATCATCATAGTCTCAGTAAAACTTAAAAATACAGAAGTACTGAAAAAGAAAATTTTCTTGAAAGGTTATTTTATGGGCACAAATATTTCAATCTAAATTACTTTTTACCTAAAGAACATTTTAATTTCTCCCAATATTTAGTAATTACTAAATATATTTAGTAAATACTAAATATAATAATTACTGTAGCTCATGGTACTCACCTTGCATCTGAACCAGAAACTCTGTCTTAATACGGCGAGCAGCTTCACTCTCATTCTCACTTCTCGACCCACACAGGGAGTCGATCTCATCAATGAAGATGATAGAAGGCTTATGCTCTCTTGCAAGGCTGAAAAGGTTTTTCACCAACCTGGGAAGCAAATTGAACAACTTTAAGGACGTTAAATGGCAACCACTGCTGGCTGTGGGATAGTTTTATGCATTCATATTTTAATATATACCAGAAAGTAAAATCATATGCTTAATCTATGCTTCTGTGAATTGCTGCTCACTTTTCACTCTCTCCCAGCCACTTGGAGACAAGGTCCGATGAGGAGATTGAGAAGAAGGTTGAGTTGTTTGCCTCTGTGGCGACAGCTTTAGCCAGGTAAGATTTTCCTGTACCTGGAGGTCCAAAGAGTAAGATCCCCCTCCATGGAGTTCTCTTTCCTGTCAGTCAAGCAAAGATGTGATTTAATCTAAATGAGTATGACCAAAATACCATCAACTACACTCTGACACACGAATATTTCTTCTATTATTTAAGAACAACATAACAAAGTGGGGTTCCTTACAAATTTTTACCTGTAAAAAGGTGGGGAAATTTGATTGGAAGTATAACAGCTTCTTTCAGCGCCTCCTTAGCTCCTTCTAAACCAGCAACATCGTTCCATTTAACATTTGGTTTCTCCATAACAATTGCACCTGGGAAAAGATAAACAATACTTTAATGATATGCCTTATATGTAAATGAATAATTATGAATATGAAATATATATATATATATGTGGCAGAGTAGTTTAATATATAAAAATACAAAGGCAGAGGTTTGTAGCAAGCAGGAATTAGGAACAAACCTGAGAGCTGATTTTGGAACTTCTTTTTCTCTGGATCCTCACCCTCATCACTTTCATTTCTGGAGACAAAAAAACATGTTTTATTTAGATTTTCCAATCATACGATATTAACAGCACCACATGAGCTGATATACCCCACTGCCCAACTCATTAACACACCCTTTGTCATCAGACTGCGACTCTTTGACAGGCTTAGCAGGAGCTTTCTCTTTCTTCTTGAGATACTCTTTCAGCTTTTCTGCTCTATCCAAATATTCTGCACATTTTGCCCGGATGCTTTGTTTTGCTTTGTCACCCTGAGCTTCATCTGGAATAAACACACACACACAAAAACACACAATTATTCAACAGGATTTGCTTTAAAACAAGACAGCATCTTTCTTTAAGTACATTTAAAAATCAAGTATTTTCATTATTCTTGAAAATGGTTGAAAAATACTAAAGTCACTCCTCAATCGGACCCACAACAACATACAGGTTGCTATAATTTTTAAACTGTGATTATCACACTTGGGCTATTTTGCGTTGTAATGCCTTACATTTTACCACGTGAAGAAAGTACTGGACCGCAGCCTGGTACAGGCGTAGAGCCTCTTCATAGTTCTGAGCTTTATCCTCCTGAGCCGCCTTGCTGGCAAGATCGATGGCTTTCTAAAATAAAAAAGGACAATGTTTAGTTCAGTTGAAACTCGTGGCTGTTAAAAAGAATAAAAAACAAACACCTTAAAGACCATGTCTTTGCGTTGAGACATATGAGATAAAGTAAACATCTATCACACGTCAAGCCAGCAAAGTGACAAGTATCAGCACATTTAACTAATAATAATAATAAAATAATCTGTTTAATGTCCCCTAAATCTCACTTTACTAAATATATACACATCTCGTAATCTACTGCTGTAGAGCGTCACCTGTCCTGTGAGGTGACGCCTCACTCACTCACACTGAACGTTCCCTTTCACTTCCCTTTAGTGAGCCCTAATATATAGAGCAACTTCAGCAGAATATATACCTTCAAAGCAAATACAACGCTTTGCTCTCAGATTTAAAATCTCTCTCTTCCGAGGCTAATTTAAAGTGGCTAGTAAGGTTAAGCTGATTAGGTGTCCTGTAGTTAAATTGTTAAAAATTCACTAATATTACACAGCTTCCGATGTAAATTCGGGTGAAAATAAATGAATCTTTATAATACACATAAGCCACAATAATGGTTTAAGTGGTCTTAACATTACTACAGAATTCACGTACTGTTGGACAGGCTAGCCAACTATGCTAATTAGCAGCTAATGTTACAAACGCTGTGCTGTTTTCCACCGATGGAAATGTTGAAACCAAGTTCAACCCTTTGAAAACTAGACCGGAAGTGTTGATTGCCAGTACCAGGACACTTTAATCAGTTTATTTCAAAGTGTAAACAACTTTTATAGCGCGTTTGAGCCTTTTTAGCTTCCTCTCGGGTTGGTCCCACAACTTACCTGTAAATTGTTGTTGGCAGCCATAACAGCGGATCACTTGACCAGCAATCAAAGCGAACGTAACACCGCGCGGACAAACTGTTTTTTCAAACACTCTACTTTAGAAATCAACCGCCCGCGTAGAGTGTAAACGCGAAAATTGAGTCTTTTAGCAGACTTGTTTTCGTAGCTCTTTATCGTTGCCTTCTCAGACCCGAGGAGGAAACTTCCGCATTGAAAAGTCGATACTCGCGTGCACGGAATGTGATGACGTCAAGACGCAGCCTCGATACATCCGTCGTACGGATGCAGGGCAGTAAGCGGCAATGCTGCTTTTCTCTTAAAAACAAAGAAAGCAGCGTCTAATTACTATTATTTACTCTTATACGCTCTGCATGTCCTCCTTCACTACATCCATTTATCTTTTTCAGGTCTTCCTCTTTTCCTCCTGCCTGGCTTTCAACACCCTTTGTCCATTATATCCACTCTCCCTCCTCAGCACACGTCCAAACCCTTTCAGCGTTGCCCCTCTGACTCTGTCTCCAAACCACTCAACCTGTGCTGTCCCTCTAATGTACTCATTTCTAATCCTGTCTATTCTTGTAATTCCCAATGAAAATCTCAAGTTCTTTAGCTCGGCTTCCTGTGTTTTTCGCAATGCCACCATCCCCAAACCAAACATCATGGCAGGCCTCACTATTGTCTTTTTAAACCTTCCCTTTAACTCCTGCTGATAATCTGTCACAAATCACCCCTGACACTCATCTCCACCCACTCCACCCGGCCTGCAGTCTCTTATTCACCTGTCTTGTGTACTGTCCGCTGTTTTGGACAGTTGACCTCGTGTATTTGAACTCATCAGCCTTAACTACCTCTGTGCTTTGCATTTCAGCAATATAAAGTAAATACTAGGTGTCAGGATTAACTTTCCCACGTTTCTATTCATTTTGAGTTCCTGTCATGTGGTGTGTGTGTGGTTAGTGGTTTGACCACATCCCATACCCCTTTACAGTTTTTACATTTAAAAACTCAAAGTAAAAAAAAAAAAATTGACAATATCTATCATTTGAAGTTTTAAAACAAGTTAGGCACGACACCCACACTGTACCACCACACTCACGCTAATTTTGCCATCTTCCATTTGTAAAGGGAATGTTTTGCATTGTCATATCTGTAATGACCTCTTTATTCACTTGGTATTGCTGCAGTTCTTCCACTCTATCCAGGTACTGTTTACATTTATCTCTTATCTTCTGGTTGCCATCTTTACCCTGCGGTTCACCTAAAAGAAGAAAACAACAATGGTTTAGGCAAACGCAAAGATTTTGTAGCTCCAGAAAGAATGCGTTGGCCTAAATTTATGTAGCTGTTTCAGCACATTCCTTTAACAGTTGAGTGTTTTCCTTTATAGGTGCTCGACAGGATGCAAAGTGCAGGTATCTGTGTTCATACTAAAGGGATGGCGTACACTGTGATAGCACATGTAACATTAGTGTGATATTAGCTGTGTTATGTTTCCCAACATGGTGACGCACGTTTCAAAATGTGCAGAAAATACTTGACAGCATGTTGGTAGGAGCGGATGGCCTCCTCATAGTTTCCAGCCTGGTCCTCCTGTGAAGCCTTCTGTGCTACAGCGATAGCTTTCTGAAACGGCAGGAAATGTATCAGTAGTTCAGTCCTTATGTCTCTATTAATTTCACCAGGGAAGTTTATTTATGAACCATAAACTCGGGTCATAATGTCAAAGCGTCCCATGAAAAGCAATCTTATTCTGTAGAAACAGATATGTCACAGTGTTAATCTACTATCTGGAGTAAGAAACATGGATTCTGAGTGAGCAAGAACAATAATAAAAACATTGTAGCTTTAAGCTAGTGCAGAAATGATAAACTGAAAAGTTCAGAGGTGGATTCGATGTAAAGGAAAGTTGATGCTTTAAGATGCTTTTAAATGAAAAAATCCAAAGGAGTCCTATTATACAGCTTCATGACTTTTAAAGGTAACAGTGCTGTCTTAATCCATCTTATAATACATTTGCTTATCAAGATGTACAGTATTGATTATTTTCTGACTTATTAAGCAATTTTAATTTGCCAGCGATTTCTAGTAATCTGCAGAGAGTATTAACCATTTATAAAGTTAATGGACCATCAGGCACATACTGCAGATAGATGTAAGCCTGAGCTCTCACTTCATAACCTCAATCTAAATTTTCTATTAGAATTAACTTCCACACATTATTGTCAGTCTGTTTTGGTAACATTTCTTGAATTTGTCATAGTGTTTTAACTTTTTTTTTTTTTAAATTGAAATTATATTAATTTGTGAAGTCTGTTCAAAAGTGCCAGTGGAAATCATTCAAAATTGTTGCTGTATCCAACAATTTCACAACTACTTTAAAGCGTCATGAATAAAATACGACTGTACTTTATTTCATCTGTCTGAACAGACGGAACGTTAAAATGCAATACTATATGGACTATTAGCAGAGGCTTATATGTGCAGTCCACCTCACAGCAGTCATTCATCTATTATAACAAGTAGTATACACTCACTGGGCGCTTTATTAGGTACACCCTGCTAATAAAGGATTGGACCCTCTTTTGTCTTCAGAACTGCCTTCATTCTGCATGAAATAAATTCAAAAAGGTGGTGGAAACATTCCTGAGATTCTGAAAACAATATACTGTGGTCATAAAGGGTCAGCAACAATAATCATGTAGGCTGCGGTGCTTAAATTGGTACTACGGGGTCAAAAAAAAAGTGTGTCAAAAAAAAAAACCCTACACCATTGCAGCACCACCAGCAGCAGCATGAACTACTGATAGAAGGCAGGAGGATGGATCCACACCAGATTATGAGCCCACCATCTGAGTGGCACAGCAGAAATTGAGACTAGCACCAAGAAATGTTTTTCCCGTCTTCTTTTGCCCAATTTTGGTGAACCTGTGAGAGCTGCAGGCTAAGTTTGCTATTCTTAGCTGGGCAGGAGCGGCACCTGGTGTGGTCTTCTGCTGCTGTGGACCTTGTTTCCACCTCTTGTGTGTTCAGAGATGCTCTTCTGTGCACCTTGGTTGTAATGAGTGGTTGAGTTACTGTTCAGCTCCAAGCAGTCTTGTCATCAGGAATTCATTTTAAACCAGAGAACTGTTAAATATTTTATTTTTCAGACCATTCTCTGTAAATCCTAGAGATGGTTGTGTGTGAAATCCCAGTAGATCAACAGTTTCTGAAATATATGGACCAGTCCATCTGGCACCAGCAACCATGTCACATTCAAAGCCACTTAAATCACCTTTCTTCCCCATTCTCATCTTCCCCATTCTGATGCTCAGCTGAATTTCATCAGGTCGTCCCTAAACGCACCAAGCTGCTGCCACGTGATTGGCTGATACCAGACTGATACCAGAAGTTGAACAGTTGTACCTAATGAAGTGGCCGGTGAGTGCCTTCATCAGATTTACCAAATAGGACAAAAAGACATGATCAAAACTAATCAAATAATTGATTATAATTAGCCACACTTCCTGATCAAAGCATCTCATTACCCGTAAATTAGCCATTTCGCGAACTGCCACTAAATCTGCAGCGCTGATGTCAGACCTATTTTGGGGTAGTGATGCAGTTAGTTCAAGATGTGGGCGCACAAATAGAGAATTTAGAAAACGAAAGTATCTACAAGCCAACTGTGTCAAAACGAACCCTGAACTGAAAACATGAAATACTCTCTGTGTTTTCGCTTCGATCTGAGTAGATCCGCGCAGTGACAAACACGAAGCCGCCTGTCTTAAAGTGTTTTATTTTAAACATACCTGCAGATTTGTTGGCTCCATGAGGAGTCCTGTGGGAATTAAAAACACAGCAGATTCAGCTCCGGCGCGCAACGCTGTTTCGTTTACTCGCCAGTGCCACAAGTTCCTGTTCGCTTATCACTGCCTCTGCACTGACACAAGCGTCCAGCAAAGTAGTCTTGCCAGCCAAGTCAGTCAAAAGGAATGGGAGCGATGTGTGACACCCCTCCTGCCGCCGAGTCACAATACCTAATTGTTGTTGTGCTGGTTACAAAGTGAATACATGTTGCTGAACTGTTGTCCAGCAGCATGAAACGGATGGTTCTGAATTTCCCCATCCGCTGAGAATAATTTACGAGCAGACTCACATAGAAAGTACAGAAAAGTCAGATAAGGAGGGTTTTATATGTAACTCACTGTAAATACTCTAGTTAACTTGAGGCATATAAATTTGGGCGTGCGCATGCGCGAATAAGCACGAAAATCCCCTTCACTGACGTGTCGTGTGATAACTACGCACTCCGCTAGAGGTCGCCCCAACATCACCGTGCAAGAATCAATAAACTTTGAGTCCTGTACTTTATAAAAGTTTATTTACGGTCATTTTGAACCCCGTAGAGGAGTACCTCGCAGCTTTAGAGCTCATCACATTCTGCAATATTACACTCACATGAAAGTTGTTAAAATAAAACATGATATGAGGTGTTGAGTGCAGGTCTTAGATGCTTTCAGTTTTTCCTTTAACAAACACATTGTTCAGTAATCAGTCTTAATTCCACTTTTTCTCGCATGTCTCACTTCAAAATCCAAAATATTGCGCTCGGCACCCGAACATTATTTAATCAGTCAATAACATCAAGTGATGGAAGTTGAAATTTAGTGAAACAGCGGTCAGCACAGCACAGCATCAGCAAAAATATATATCATATGAATTCCCCCGGTCGTCGGCACTCCACCTGCAGTGACTCTATTCCCGGCCAGCTGGCACCGCCCCACGCTTAGATCCAAATCTTTCCTGTACTTGGAGATGTTTTGGGTTTGCCGACATTCAAAACGTCCTGCAAGTCACATAATAGATCTCACTGTGACTTGATACTGTCAAATCCTTTTTTTTTAAAAAAAAAAAAACATTATTTATTTAACTTACGAAAAAGAACAAAAGAGGAGCTTCTGGTGAATGCTGTGACGGCAGACCTTTGGCCCCACTCGGCAGCGTCGACCTGACACCTGATAGTTCCAGCGTGTCGCACGGTTTGGTTCAGAATACGCAAAGCTGGCTGCGTTAGTTTAGTTTGGTGACAACAATGGAAAGAGCTCACACCCTCAGCAGTGGAAGATCGACTTAAAAGTGTCGTTTTGGGGGATTAGCAGACGGGTGAACCCACTGAAAGAGCCCCGCGCGTAACTCGCAGCCCATTAGCGCATTTCATGGAGATCTTTAGATGACAAGACCTGCTGCACGCTGCGGGTTGCGCTCAGCATCTACACGGATCTGTAATTTTGGAACATGGCGAGAGGGATGAGAGGAGCTCATCTCCTTGTTGGATTCTTTACTCTTGGTTTAACTCTTTTCAGGGACGCGGATGGACGACAATCTTTTAATGGCTTGACAGGTTTCAGTTTGAATCCACCGTACTTTAACCTCGCCCAGGGCTCTAGGATCTCCGCTACAGCAACCTGCGGACAGGATGAGGCTGGCGCGCCGAGATCTGATTTATACTGTAAACTCGTCGGAGGGCCGACCTATGGACTTCTCACGCAAAATATACAGGTGAGAAAACAACCGTTCATGCGTGCGCAAACAGCGGCGCAATGAATTACACTTTAATGTGGTATATGCACCGAAAGGGAACCAATCTAACTAGTTATCAGTTCCTTTTTCTTTAATGGCCCAGGCCCATATTACCAGGAACCCCCCCCCTCCCGGGAACCGTGACAATTAACTGCCCGCCCTGACCAAGTTGTACAACTGCCAGGAATAGTTTTACACCATTGTAGTTGAGTTGCAGGTTTTCTAAAGGAAATGCACTTTCAGCAGTGGGCTTAATACCCCAGGAGCTCCTCTGAGGGGTTCAGAATATTTACAGTCCTATAATACTGTAAAAAGTACCGTTTAATACTAGCATTCCTATCTCACTGATCTACATTAAAGATGCGCTATTATTTATTTTGCAGTATAGGTAAGTTCTTTGCGAGCGCCACCACCACTAAGTAAACATGTTCTTTGTTGTAGATGTGCTTCTGAATACTAACAGTTCAACACTTTTTAGGGTCAGTTTTGTGACTCCTGCAACGCCATTGACCCAAACAAAGCCCACCCAGTGACCAATGCCATTGATGGGACTGAGCGGTGGTGGCAGAGCCCTCCTCTCTCCAGGGGGCTTGTCTACAATGAAGTGAATGTCACTCTGGACCTTGGACAGGTGAGATTATCATACCTTACTCAAACAGATGCCTACCAGCTGATAGCAGCTGTGTGAATAATGATAGCTCTGTGGTGTCAGTAAGATAGAGCGCCTGGACGTCACAGAGGGAAGAGAAGGAAAGTTTCTTCCTTTGCTGTTGCTCTCAGTTATCCCGATTGCGTGTGGTGCCAGAGCACCTTCACTGGTGTCAAATGGGAAGTTTGTTGTATTCTTGCTCTGTTTGCCTTTTTATGCTGCTGCTAATTTGTTTTGAATATGTTCCCAAGAAAGTTTTTTATTTTTTTGACTTCTCTTTTTCCTTCACAAGTATTCCAGAAGTGTAACATGATTATGTTTTCAGTGTGAGCTTCATCACCTCAGCTAGCAGTAATCATGTGAATAATGTGCTGCAGTTGGACTCTTGCCAGGAATCAGATTCACGCCCTTTTAGCCGGAGAGTATGCTTCCATCATGAGCTGTGTCTCTGGCAGGAGGTTGGCTAGCGGCCCATAAACCAGCACCTCACGCTCAATTATCCACTGTGAGGAAAAAGAGGAATGCTGTCTCTGGATTAGGGATCAGGAAGATGTAAAATTAAATTGGTGGAGCTCTTACTTGAAGAGGGTTTTGACTAGCTTTGGAGAAGACTTCAAAAAACAAAAGTGCTCCCCTCCACACGTGTTGCATCTTTGGCTCCCAGTGGGCACCGTGTCAGACAATGGGTGTGGGCTTTTCTGTCTCTGTTTTTAGACAGACTGAGCTGAGCAAAGCTCCTGCATGGTTAAATATAGAGCAAGCTTCCAAGAGGATGGACACATGCACGGCCTTTAGGGATGTCTGACTTTAATACGTGGTAATGCTCAGTTTATTTGGGAGCAGGGAAAGTAGTATTATTGCATTATAGGGTGCTGGAAAGAGTGCCGCTAGATTTCTGACTGTAACTCAGCAAAACAAAACCTCGCACTCCTTCAGTGCACACACAACACACCTGTCTCACTTTGTTTTTTTTTTTCTTTTTTCATCCGATGCAACCACCTGAGCAGTGACCTGAGCAGGTTACTTACAGTCACATATGTGATACTTTAGGCGCTGTCTTGATTGCAAGGATGTGCTTTATTTATCCTACCGCAGTGTTTTATCGCTCTCTTCCACCGTCCAAATACAAGCCTGTGCATTACCCAGAAAAGTACTATAAGATGTCATATTCTTTGAGTCTTCTGTGTGAAACTTTAATAGCTTTGTAGATTATTTTTAAATCCACGGGATCAACGATGTGTACAGTGAAATATGTGGGCTAGACTGAGCTGAAAGGGTGCTGTGGTTTCTTTCAAGAGCAACGCAGGTGGCTGTGCTGCTGCTGTTTGTATAGGTTTTAGTAGAGATATTAGATAATGGCACAGTTGATGTTTATGTTAAAATAATGAGCTTCAAAGAGGGGGGCTCTTTTGACAGAGCTGTTTCCGGTCTGTCTCTTTCAAAGACAGTTGTTTGAAGCCTGCCAAGTTTAAAGCTAGACTAAACTGATATAAAGTGACCTGAACAGTTGGACAGATGCATTACACCAGTATACTACTGGCTTGGCTTTAATGGCAGGGTTGGTCCGTTAGCTGGCCTCAATTTTAAGTTTTTAACCGCGTTAACTCATCTATGTTTTTGATTAGGCTAGAAGACATCTCATCACCATGAGAGAAGTCAAACCATGGCCGAGGATTTTCATTTATTGTACTAACAGTCTCAAAAACAAGGATTCAGACAGCCAGGGATTTGAATGGAACAATCCAAAGGAACTCAGTATGAGCTGTTTGATAACAGAGTCCAGTCAAAGATTCCTGTGGTGTTTGAGCATTTGCTTCATTTCAGCTCAGTCTAATTGTGTGGCAAGGGGGAGGGGGGGGGGCTGTATTCAGTATCCTGCATGCAGAATAAGCGAGAACACACATCTATACAGCAGTGTGCAAAAGTCTCGAGCTTCCCCTAATTTCTTTATATTTCGCTTTCAAGGAGCCAGACTTTCTTGTCATTTTTAAAAGTGGCTTCAGCAACAGTTCTTCAGGCTTTCTGACAGTCTCTCTAAGTTTTTTATTCGGACGTTGGCTGCTTTTCCACACATGTGAAATCCAGTCCTGGTACCTGATCCTTTTCACGGGAATGTATGTATGTTTGTTTGTTTGTTTGTTAAACCACATCACCCCGACCTATGAATCATTCTAGCATAAAAAAGCACCTAACTCAAGGGATGAATCAGTGTTGTGTCTATACATAGCAGATGACAGCAAAGTACCAATTTTAAATTGTATCTTTGGGGGCTGTTTGTTACCAGCAGTCTGTTGCAAAAACACACAATTTGTTCCCGGGCCTAAAAAAACAAACAAACAAAAAAAAACCCATCTGCAGTTGGTGAAAGATGACTGAGGTATACTAAAATAGACAAGAACTGGGCTGGAAATCAGAGCCAACAGTTCTTATAGAGTGAGGAATCCAAATTTGAATATTTTGGTTCAAGTTATGAGCAATATGTACAGAGGAAGTACAACAGGGAGTTTCTGCAGACATCTGTAAAACACGGTGGAGGCTCTGTCATGGGTGGGGGCTGCATTTCAGCCAGCGGAGTTGGAGATCTTGTCAAAATTGAAAAAATTATTACCACCAGATTTTGATCAACCATCTGGAAAGCGTTCGATTGGCAACAGCTTCATGACAAATGATCCCAAACATACAATAAACGCACACACTGGGACAGCATCAGTCATGGATTGGCCAAAGAGAGGCTCTATATATCCGGATGACATAATTCACATACAGTGATGAATGATTTAGGCTGTGCAATTTATCAGCTGAACTGGTAAAAGAATATTAATTTGTTTTAAAAGTGCAAAACTGGTTAACTCAAACAGTAGGCTAATAAGATTATGGTTGTAGCTTTTGTACAAAAGAAAACAAAACAAAGTCCTGCTGTAGCTTTTTCGCTGCCCCGCCCCACCAGAACCGCACCCTCAAACCCTCAAACCAACTTCTCACTTTCCTTACTCTTCTTTATGTCGTATCTCCTCCCAGCGATGATTTTAGAGAGATGCTCAGTAGAGACACAGGAACTAAGGAGCAGAGTTTCAAATGAGAATGTCTTGGTTTCATAGCATCACCCTTAAGCGACATTAGTTGTGACATGTGGAGATGCAGCATTTATACATCATGCAACTCGGTAAAAGAGTTTAGGATACAAATGTGCTTCTTGGCTCCAGCCTCTTCCTTCCTTCCATAACTCTCATGTAAACAACCAGATGTGTCAGAAAACTCTTGATTTTGCTCCTTTGTTTTTCAAGCCCCCCCCCCCCACAATCATGTTTATGATGTTGTTTATTATTTCTGAATAGGTGACTGTCATGTTTTATCACTGCATTGGCCTTGGGTGAGGTTTAAGTGCTCTTCTGGTTTATGCAGAGCTGTAATCAGGTCACTGATGACTAAAACTGAATTGTTAACTAATCTGTGTTTAACACACAAAGCTAAGACTGGGCATTTGGTAAGCATAATACCTGCTACACATGGTGCTTAACGTTTTACCAGTTTTGGGACAAAACGGTTGTCAAAACTTTGCACCGCTTTCATTACCCAGCGTGGAGGTCAAAGGCTTCTTGTGACATCATCACTTTCTAAATTGCCCCCAGCTAAGCAATCTGCACTGGACAGGCCAAATGCAAGCAGGCAAGCTGCCCTCTGTTTTTGTGACTTCTTGGCTTTTGACCTGTGACCCATGACAAATCCTGCCTTCAATCAGGAAATGACAGCAGTGGATTTCGCTTAGAGTTTAGACTAGACATGAGTACATGAGCATATTCACTCATGCAGCTTTTGTGCTGTGGATTTTTATCTTGGTGTGTTTTATAAGAAACTTTTAAATGGTAGCGCATATTATGAACTGACGACCACAAAAAGTAGCTACTCTTCCTAGAACTTTTTTCCTTGTTAGCCTATTTGCAGGACACAGTAAGTAAGCCATTGTTCCTCTAAATATTTACGCCATGTATCAGGCTGCCAGTCACTCCTTTTTTCTGGGGAATGTATTTTAGGAGCCATGACCACATGCGCTTATCTGCCTGAGTGAACCCAGAGTAGACCATGTGAGGCAAACATTATAGGGCTTACTGCAGTCTGTTTGATGAGACTGAGCTGCTTCTCATTGGTAGTGAATATTGGACACTACTAGTTTGAATTAGGTTCTGATTAGTTGTTGGTGTTTTCAGTTAAAGGTCAAGGCTGTGGTTGTCTGGTGTTTGTGGTGCTGATGGATTTTGTTGCTTTGAATTGTCTCCGATTGCAGAATGCCTTGCCATTTGTCTGTGATTTAAAGGTTATTAATTCAGCAGGCTGCGGTGCTGTGTATACACACACCATTCACTTTTTAGAGAATGCAAATAAGTTCAAGATCCGTGACTCAGTTTTGAAATGAAGCTGTAAGCGAGTGACTCGGGTTAATGCAATGTTTTGGGATCTGGCTATAATTCAGCAATCATGGAGAGAAAAAGCTTCCAAGAACTCAATTTTGGAGACATTCCCCTGGAACCTAATCCTCTTTCTCGGGGGTTCACCTCCCACCAAAGTTGGTTTGAATGTTTTATTTGCAGCCGTCGCCCCCTTTTGTGTTAGAATCCTCCTAGGCGGTATTGTGTGACATCCTTTCTGTGCTCTCAGACGCTCACAAAAAATTTGGTCCTTTTTAAGCCTCGCTGAAAGCAACCCGGCCTTCTCTTTTCACTTGATAAATGACTAGAAATAGAGAGCTGGTGTAATTTGGTGGTGAGAAAAGAGAAAACCTAACATGGAAGTTATTTCTGAAAATGTTTAATTTCCCTGGCTTGTTGAGCACTCTGAAAGGCCTTTAACCTAACAGACATTAAAGTACAACCATGCATGATGTTTACTTCTATGCATGGATGATCTTGTGGGTCCAGATCGAGTTTGCATGGCTGCACTGCACCTCTTGAAACCGTGTCACAAGTGGTTTTGAATTTTGTATAGCCTGTTATCCTAATTGAGGCTGTGATTTGCATATGTAATCCTGAACAGTCAAAAAATGGTGTGTAAAATCTGCCCATCTATGCGTTGTAATAAATATTTTTTTCATACGGTATAGTTGGCTCACCCCCAACACAAGACTGGCTATTACATATCCCGTTTGCTTTGGTGACGATGGAGGTGATGTAAGTGCCTGTCTTTAGCTGGGCTGCCCGAGGCGCCAGGCCAACCCAGCAGATATTTACAACTACACTAACAGTCACACTGTGCTAGTTAGCATTAGCAGAGTGCATCACGGGTGACTGTCGCATTGCAGCTCCTCTTAAATCTGTAGCTGCGATGTGGAAAAGCTTGTGGGGGTTAATGTGGGATCTGTTCACCTTTTCAGGGCCTACGCCACCAGTTTGCACACAGTAATGTTAATCAGCAGTCACAGGTTTACTGACGCAGGCATTGATGCAATGGGACGTGTTTAGAGAGCAGCAGTTTTCCTACACTCATTTGACAGGGCTGTTTCATGAATAGCACACCGGCATACAGGTGGTAGGAAATACTGCGGTATAATGGTGCAACACTGCAGCAGAACTTCACACATTGCTTGTAAAACAGTGCAGTCGCCGTAATACAATGTTTAGATTTTAAGCTTTTTGAGTCAGATTCACATTTTTAATTGAGTTCCTTAAGAAGAAAACACAAATTCTATCACTTGGTTATTAAATCACTGGTGACTGTGGAAGCTATTTGAGTACAATGAACTCATTGTCATGTTCACAAAATCAGTTGGAGATGATTTGAGCTGTACACTGTGGTCATGGGATGGAGAGGGATGGACATGGTCAGTGACAGTATTCAGGTAGGCGGTGGTGTTTAAAACAATGCTCAGTTGCTCCTATACTCAACTATCTATCTATGCTGTCATGTTGTTTCTGATCCTGCCATCTGAGTGTCATAGCGAAAATCAAGACTCATCAGACATGGCAACATTTTTTCACTCAGCTATCGCTCAGTTTTGGTGAACCTGTGCAAATTATAGCCTCAGTTTCCTGTTCTTAGCTGGACAGGAGTGGCACCTGGTCTTGTGCTGCTGTAGCCCAACTGCTTCAAGGTTCGATGTGTTGTGAGTTCAGAGATGCTCTTCTGCATACCTTGGTTGCAAGAAGTGGTTATTTGAGTTAGTGTTGCATTCCTATCAGCTCAAAGCAATCTGGCGATTCTCTTCTGATCTGACAAAAGCTTTTTCACCCAGAGAACTGCTGCTCACCGGATATTCTCTGTAAACCCCAGAGATGTTTGTGCAGGAAAATCCCAGCAGATCATCAGTTTCTGAAATACTCAGAGCATCAGTTTGGCACCAATAACCATGCCACGTTCCAAAGTCACGTAAATCACCTTTCTTCCATTGACTACCTCAGCCTTTTACAATAACAAGCGCATCAACAAATAGAATTCTACTGCACCATCTACACTTCTCTTGCAATTTTTAGCCAACTGCTCTTTGTCACCATATAACTTCTGTCATGGTGACAGAGAAAAACATACCAGACTACCCCCCCCCCCCCCCGCCCTTTTCTTCCACTCCCCCCCTGTTTCACACCAACACAAATTATCCCTTTCCTTTTTTAAA
>VUQK01001890.1:27871-39504 GCA_015106715.1 Bujurquina vittata
CTTTTTTTTTTTTTTTTAGCTCTTCCACGTTGCATATGTCCTCATCAAGTTTGCCAACTCCCCTCGTCCTGACCTGTGGGTGCTGGAGCGCTCTGTCGACAATGGGAGAACCTTCACCCCCTGGCAGTATTTTGCACGTAAGTTCACATGTCATTACATTAAAAATAATTTCCTGCGTACTGGTGCAGTTTTTGTGCTGCGATTCAAACACTGAATCATCACGACTGAGGTACGGACTTGAATTTCTGGTTAAATTATGAAATAAAAATAAACAAAAGTTATTTAATCTCTCAGCGATTTGTCAGCAAATCAGGAAAATGTGGATGTCTGCAGAATGTTCTTTAAAATAAATGAGTTATTTTCCATCTATAATATGCAACTAGTGATGACAAAATCTTTTAGACTTTTCCTGGTAAAAAAAGCTTTAATTCACAACATTAACAGCCTATCAAAAGCTATCACAGCCATCCAGCAAATTATGCATTTCTAGAACTGGCACAGACAAAAAGAATGCAGTCATTAATACCCCTCTTAGTTCTACATGTGTCTCTCCTGCCGAGACCAGTCAAAATGTTTCTGTAAGAAAGGCCTGAGGACAAAGTTAAAGGCTTTTACTGCTGCGTGTTTAATCGGAGACAGATACAGAAGAGAAGTGCGTGTGAGGTCAAACCTTTGGTTCAATTTGAATTACTTAAAAAAAAAAATGCCAGAATGTAAGCTTAAATCTGACTTTGGTGTTTTAAGAGTGGCAGGTGGTGTAACGGTCCAAATCTGAAACTGAACTGCTACCATTTTAAATACTTGATACATATTTTATATGTGCTGAGTGGGGATATCTGAGGGAGGGTGGGATGTCTGCGGTAAGCGGGGTGGGATGAGTTTGCCAGGAGACACAGCTGTGACTCATCTGTTTTACACTCTCAAGGTTTCTCTCCAAGTTTGTGTTCAAGCGGGATCTATGATGAGTTAAAGCCTATTAGTTTAACCTTGAGTTTTACCTCCATCAATATTTATTGCTTATTGCACAAATACTCCAATTCCTTCCAGTTTTTATTTAGAGATTTGAGATATTGCACATTTTTATATCTCAAATCAGTCTTTTATCAGCTACTTATTGCCCAGTTTTATTAATTGTGTGCCTTGTTTGTTTATTTATTCATTTCTTTTTTTGGCAGATTCAGAGCGTGAGTGTATTGAAAGGTTTGGAAAGCAGCCCAATGCTCGTATATTACACGACGATGACCAGCTCTGCACCACAGAATACTCACGGATCATCCCTTTGGAGAATGGAGAGGTAAAATAAAAAGTTGTGAATAAAAGAAAAAGGAAACCAAAATAGCTCTGTTGTTTTAATGAGGATCTCTGAAATAAATTGCGTTCTCCAGGTTGTGGTGTCTCTGGTCAATGGCCGCCCGGGAGCCAAAAACTTTACCTACTCACCAGTGCTGCAAGACTTTACAAAGGCTACCAATATCCGCTTGCACTTCCTCCGCACCAACACCCTTCTCGGCCACCTTATCTCCAAGGCCCAGAGAGACCCCACTGTCACGCGCAGGGTGAGATGTGTACTGTACAACCTCACACTAAGGTGTCGTGCTGGCTGGCCCCTGTTTCCCATTTGGGCTCTCCAGCACCCACCTGTCAGCTTATTTATTTATTTTTTTGCTTAAACAAACACACAGGCCTGCTCGCACATTCATCTGTGTCGAGACCCCCTGCCGCATCTGTCCGTCCACTCAGCTTTGCAACTCACTAACTAATGTGAGGTCTCTTTGCTCGAAACACAATAAAACATGCTAAAACACATTATTATGAGATGATCTTTCCAGTAAATGTAGCTTTCATTTCCAGAAATGTACAGTACTGTGCAAAAGTCTGAACACCCCCTCATTTCTTTCTATTTTGCTTCCAAGGAGCCAGACTTTCTTATAATTTTGTAAAGTGGTTTTGAGTAATAGTTTTCCAGGCTTTCTGAAGGTATTTCAAAGGTTTTCTTTGGACATTGGCTGCTTTTTCAGTCCAGTTCTCATTTTCAGTCCATTTGTTGTACCTGACCATTTTCAAGCCACTTAACCCTGATCTATAAATTATTCAAGGACCTAACTCAAAGAATGAACCAATGTTGTGTCTACACATAACAAACTTAGCAAAAAACTGATTTAAAATTGTCTCTTTAGGCACTTTGTTATTAACAGCCTGGTCTATTGTTCCCATTTCTTTAGCTGAATTTATTAAAAATGTATTAAAATAACAACCTTAACAGTTTGACAGACATAAAATAGTATAATTGTACCAATGAGTTGATTCCCAAAGAGCTGTTAGCTGAAAACTTGCCATATCTCAGCATGCTGTGCAGCCTGTCCTTAAAAGATCTGAGAAAACTGGACAGGTGGAGGACAAAAGAAAAAAGTGGCAGGCCTGAAAACTATGTACAGCATCTGAAATCATACCCTTAAGAAACAGGCAAAAATCCAGCAACAATCTGACACAGGACCTGAATGTGAATGTCTACCTGAATCATTGAAGCGTCATCAGAAATGGTCTCTGTGGAAGGGTGGCTGTCAGAAAGTCAGAGCTGCAACAGTGAGTGTCTACAGCCATCTGTAAAACATGGGGGAGGCTCTGTCATGGTTTGGGGCTCCCTTTCAGCTGTCCTGTCAAAATTGATGGAATTATGAATGCAGAAAAGTACCATCAGATTTCGATCCACCGCGCAATACCATCTGAAAAGCATCGGATTGGCAACAGCTTAATTTTTCACCGTGGCAGTGAACACTGCCAATGCAGCAAAAGCACACCTGGACAGAAAAACACACAAAGGAATGCTATCAGTCATTGTTTGGCCTCCCCAGAGCCCAGACATTATTGAATCAGTGTGGGATCATGTACACAGAGAACAGAACAAACATCCAAAGCCATTACAAGAAAGCTTGCGTAAAAGAGTTCAGGCTGTGTTAAAGAATAAAGTTGGTCATACCAAATACTGTTTTTGCCTTATATGCTGTATTTCCATTTATGTTTGCTCATGTTTTCAACATTGTTGCACCTGTTTTCGTATATAAAGAAATTTTGGGTGGCTCAAGGCTTTTTGCACAGTACTCTATCTTTGTGAATTACTATTTTGTCTAAAGCATCAGTTTAGTTTTCCTTTTTCGAAACTTTGGGAACGATGTTGGCTTTCTTATCTTGTGTTATCTCATGCACTGATTCACCCCATAAAACTAGCATTATCTCATGGGTCACGGTTTAAGTTTGTACTTGTCAGCGTGCTTGACTCACTTCTGCTGCCGAGCAGAACCAGACATTTGTTCTGGTGTGACTGCTGAGCGGCTGATAACATATTCTTTATTTGCTGACAGTATTACTACAGCATCAAAGACATCAGCATCGGTGGACGCTGTGTTTGTCATGGGCATGCACAGGTGTGCGGTGCGGGGGATAACCCTGACAACCCAGACAGGTAAGTAATACACACTAAAAAATATCTGTGTGGAAATGTGGGGTTATTTCCTTTTAGGCTTTTCACCTCCTGACTCTGTTTGGAGGTTTTGTAAAATTGGGGCTCTTGTGTGCAGCTGTTATAGTTGCAGTGGATTTAATGCCGAAAGCAAAGATGCAAAGATAACAGAAATGCTGCCAGATCTACTGTATGAAGTATAATATAGATAAGATCAAGAGTGAACACTTGTTTCTGAAAAGGATAATTATATTGTTTGTGCAATGACATCAGCATTGTGAAAAGCAGTAGATTGTTCCAGTTCCCCTGATTACTGGCTGCGATAAGATTTGGGATAAAGTGCTGCTTTGATCCCTTCTAAAAAAATAAAAAAAAACCTAAGCAACACAATAGCACAAGATTCATGGACGCTTCACTGAGTTGGTTGTCTCATTGCTCTCATCGCTGTAGTTTCCAGGTGCTATAAGAGGCTGTTTTCACCTGCACAGAGCTCTGACGTCAAATGGAAAACAGGAAGAATTAGTCCTCAATAGCAGCTACGCAGATACCAAAAAAGGCTTAAAGCAAAGCAAATTTGGATGTTCATTTGCCCGATTGTCTGAAACATGACTCCAAATGAATGTTAGTGCCCCTCTGCGTCTCCTCATTGGTTTGCCAGTAAATGTCAATGTGCATTTCCCTCAAAGGTTTTCAAAGTTGTGACATTTTCTCTGAAAACTGATCTTGGCACTAGTGAATGCAGGTGTCCCGTCTCCTTTCTTTAGACTCCAGTGTGAGTGCCAGCACAACACCTGCGGTGAGTCATGTGACCGCTGCTGCCCGGGATTTAACCAGAAGCCGTGGCGCACTGCAACTGTCGACAACCCCAATGAGTGTCAGCGTAAGTACACATGTACAATACTTCATTTAGTGTGTAACCAAAACTACAGTCTGATACTCCCCGTGCTGTTGGCTCCTTGAATTACTACCCCCAGAGAGGACTGAAGTGTCCTCTTGCCTCTGATATTTAAACCCTATTGTGGATGCCCTGATATGGTATTGTGGTGAGCCTCAGTGAAGAGCTGAGAGGACATTCCTGATATGGTATGTGTGATGAACAGCAACTTGCTTCAGGATTACTGCGTTTTGTCTGTTTGGGTAGCTGGTAAGTGAGTTGGTCAGTCCTGCGCCAACCTAGATAGTGAGAGCTTATCAGCGAGCCATTCGGTCCATCAGCAGCGCTTTTGTCAGCTGGAATCTAATTGCTCTGGACTGCTGACAACTTTTGCCTTCATGAAATATAACCTGGCAGCAGCCACAGAAAGAAAGTAAAGAAGGAAACGTGTAATCCAGTCCGTGCACTCATGCAGTACAAATGCACCCTAACCGTTAATAATCATCAATAAGATGGGGGTGGATTACAGGAAGAGGACGTGTCAGCTTGTTTAGTTTGGATTTTATAGTTTCTCTTAATACTTAACAACCAGAATTATCACTGCTTTCAAGAGAATGAGTAGCTTAAGGTACTTAAAGGGAGAATGGGGGAGTCAGAGGTAATTTACTGACAGTGTAGAATAATGTGAGTGTGTGTGTGTGTGTGTGTGTGTGTGTGTATGTGTGTGTCTCGGGGGTTTCCTCCTCAGCCTGCCAGTGTTTCTCCCATGCCTTTGACTGTTATTACGACCCAGAGGTGGAAAAAAGGGGAACAAGTTTAGACACCTTCGGCAGGTTTGATGGAGGAGGAGTGTGCATCAACTGCCAGGTATGTACTGCGCATCAAGTCCAAACTGATTCTTATGTTTGCATGCGTGTGGCAGGAAACAGGATAGAAAGTGAAGAAAAATTCCATGCTTGCATCCATATGTTACTCAAGTCCTTTGCAGAGCACTGGATACTGCACAATGCACTTTGAAACTTGTGCAAACTGGTGTGTGAGGTCAAAGCAAACTGTGATTTCTAAACTTTCTAAGAAATTTGTGGCTTTTTTTTTTTTGCCATAATAAAGTTGAATTGAGTGTTATGTTAAGATGGAGTGTTGTGGAATATAATACAGACGCAGAGGGTATATCTACTGTAAGTATTGTGCACTGTCCACATAGATTGATGCATAGCTAGAAGCGAAAGATTCTTCTATGCAGAACAAAGAGGAATCTTGATTTTTCTGTTCAGACTACAGTTTGTGTTCTTCTTTAGCACAACACTGCTGGAGTGAACTGTGAGAGATGCATTGAGGGCTTCTACAGACCTCACGGAGTACCTCCTGAGTCTCCCACCGGATGCATACGTAAGCCACATTTTTGTCTTTGTCTCTTTGTCAAGTCAAAATGGTCACTTTTAACTTCTTAAAGCACATGGGCTGGAGTGGATCTGATTGCTGCCAGCCTGTTTGGGAGCCAGGGGGGGTAAAGTTTGGTCAGATATGTTTAGGCTCATTCTGAGAGTTTGATATTTGGGTTTTGACTTGGCAAATTTCTTTTCATTATCCTGTTTTATTTACATTCTGGGGAAGGGGGTTGGGGGGTAGAGTTGGCTTAAACTAGTCTGAACGAATGAATGAAAATTCCCACTGTGGCCACACTTACAAGGAGAGACTGTATAAACATGCATGTGTGCCTATGGAATCTGCAGCAAAATCTTTTTGATGCCAAATCAAATCAGTTTTTGCAGCTGCACTGATCAATGCATTAAAGTCACATTGCAAAGCTTTTTCAGGAGATGGCAACTGGGAATCAAATTATGTGTGACCTGCAGTATGTATGACCAACGAGTGAAGCCAAAATAAAGTTTTATTCAAAG
This sequence comes from Bujurquina vittata, assembly GCA_015106715.1. Classification (NCBI taxonomy): domain Eukaryota; kingdom Metazoa; phylum Chordata; class Actinopteri; order Cichliformes; family Cichlidae; genus Bujurquina; species Bujurquina vittata. Next base: position 34,104 of record VUQK01001890.1, read on the forward strand.
AAAGGCTTTCGTGCCTTGTTTTAGACAGACACGAGCGGCATCGGCGACAAGCACCACTGGCACCGCCGCTTGTTTTACTGCTAAACTGGGCTCTGCCATTGTTTACATTACTTTAATGGTCCGTGACTGTTCCTCTCGGTATAAATAGCTGCCAGTTGTGTTTGCACATTACAAAGTAGTGGAATTAAACTGGTTGACCCGAGAGCTTTAAATTTAATCATAAAATACACAAACTCAATTAAGTAGATTAGCAGTTGAAGGTGTTCAGAGTCACTAAACGTGCTTTTAAGGGCTTTCGTTTTGGGATTCAGGACGGTCGAGGGGTTTCTTTACTTGTTACTTACTATGTGAAAATGTGGGCTATTTAACCTGTCTGTGCGCTGATGATGTGTATGCTGGTCTGCATTTATCCACATGTTAACATGGACACTTTCTTATTGTTATGTATAAATTTTTCATAAAATCCACCAGCGTGCCGCTGTGATGAAAGAACTACAGCTGGCTGTGAAATGGGGTCTGGAAGGTGCATCTGCAAGCCACAGTTTTCTGGAGAACACTGCGATGGCTGCGCTGACGGATACTATTACTACCCCGACTGTATACGTAAGTTTAGTTTAGCTTTCACACGCTGAGACACCATTTCATGTAAGCGTGCTAAATGCATGATCTCGGTATTGCATGCTCAAACATCATATGGCATGAATCACACTGTGATTGCTGCGAATGAGCAAAAAAAGGTCCAGTTAGCCTTACTGCTCTCCGTTTGAATCTTGGCTTAAAGCGGAAAACTTTAGTGTTTGATGAAATGATATGACTGTTCGCTGGTCAGGTTAAACTGAACCCACTCTTTGATAGCTGGGATCATGAATCATTATTGCTTTCGTCTCATATTCCCCATATTGTAAGACTGCTACATGCTACAGAGCTGGCTGTGGTTATTGCATGTTCCATATGCCATACAGATAAAAACACATAAAGACAACTTTCCCATGTTATCTCATTGATCTGATGTGGTGAGTTTTAATAACTCAGAGTTACTAAAACTGTGCCTCTTATCACCAGCATTTTAGCACTGCCAAACTAGACTAAACATCTTGATGCAGTCATGAAAAGATTGTTTGGTTTTGAGGAGCTGCTTGTTTGCTGTTTTCTGCCACTGAAATGAAATGAAATGTTTTCAGCTTGTTAGATTTTACCTTTGTATGCAGCCAATTTACACTGAGGCTGTGCAGCTTTTGGTGTAAAATCTGATGTCAGATTAATGGGAAAAGTTAGGGTAACTGGAACGCCAGTTGACAGTCTGCAAAGATCCAACCTTGAGCTTCTTGTCACCAGAACATCAGGCAGCGTGAGGCTACAGCAGCAATAAAAGTCTAAGCATACAGTACCTAATGTAGTTCAGCAGCTTTAGACAGGAGAATTGATGTCATTCGTTTGTCTGTTCAAGAGCAACAAAGTGAGCTCCTCTGAGGCTCAGTCTTAAACACGTTAAAATGTGTTTGTTTGATCCACAGGCAACACTCAAGTGTAAGTGTGGATTTAACAGTGGTGATGTGCTGGGCTATTTCCTGGCTAGGACGCACTCAGCTAAAGCTCCAACCTATTACTCCTCCCAAGCAATAAATAGTCAGTGTGTAATCCTTTATAAAATGATGAAATGTTGTTTTTAGACTTTGCACAGATCCAGGCTTGTTGTTTCACCGTGACTACAGTGTTTACATGAAGCTGAGCGGCCTAACCACTGACTTTACTATTCAAATGCCAGCCCGTCGTAAATCCGCTCATCTCTCTCTCGACAAGAAAGTGAAAAACTTCAAAAAGCTGTTGGCAGAGTTTGTTTTTGTGTGGGTAGTTTTTGTAATGCGGATTTCAATTATTGCACCGAAAGCGATTCTCGCCCCCCGAGCGATAAATAAAGTCGACACTTGAGGTTTTACTTGATTACATTTTCCCGTCGCTGTAGGTCTTAATTTTGTGTCTTTCTCTTGCAATCAGGATATCCAGTTTACCCGGCGACCACCAAATCTCCTGCAGGTCCCATTGTGGGTAAGATAAGTAAACAGACTTTTGCAGCATGTCATATCAAACTTAGATTGATATGCATTTTTAAACATCATCAATTGAAAATGCTTTTATTGCATTCTTTTTATTTTCCCCCCGCATAGTTCCCACTGCCTGCCCTCCAGGCTATTTTGGCACACCCAGCTGTCAACGTGAGTATGATTAGACCTGATATGTCTTCATGGCAGTGCTTAGAGAACTGCTTTTATTCTCATTGCATCTTCAGTCAAAACTTTCCTGAAACTTGGCCCTCTTGAAAAGCTCTTTTATGGGTTAGTCTTTTTTTAAATTCCAGAGTTACATTTACTTACAGGCTTTTAAAAGGGCTTTAGAGGGGTGCATGTGGTGCCACTGAGTCGGACTTTGTTTTCTTTAGAGTTAAGCTTTAAGAACTCGTGTTAGAGGTCATTCAAGATGCAGACTACATTTATAGCCCTTGTATAACCTGTCATATGTTGGGCTTCGGTGGTTAAAATTGTGGTATAGCATGCAGTTGTTCAGATTAACAGTCCAGTGGTCTTAAATGTTCTCCTCCATCAATGGAGCTTGAAGTTCAAGTGGTCTCATGATAGCAGTGGCCATTTGGGACTATTTGGTGGAAACTAATATTATTTTTAAATCCTCTTTTCTGGTTTCCCTTCAAGCTGGGAAATCCATTATTAGCAATATGACATTGCTATTACACTGAATACCTTGAGCCCTTGATTTTTTTTTTCCCCCTCTCAATTTAGCTGTCAGAGAATATACTGACACTAACGTTCCTCTAACACGAGCCTGGAATTCAAACAGCAGCCTTTGAAAAGCTGCTTTAAATGTTTGGGAGCTGCTTAGAGGCAAACTGCAGTAGTATGTCGGGTGGCTATGCCAAGTGCATTCACATGCCACTACCAGGCGAGGCTTGGCAAGGAGGTGGTCACCAGCGTAGCTGCACCATTGTGTGCCACAATATGAGAACAGTTCAACTAGAGGAAGTATTTGTCAGTCTGTTTTTGTTTGTCAAGTTCCACTAAGGAAAGAGCTCAGACTCATTTATAGGCAGGCTTCATTGTTCCACGGGGATACTCATTTGAATTTCTGCTGGGATTTCATTTCTTTGCTGCTATTGTTAAATTAAACATTTCCAACATCTGTGTGCGCAGCGTGCATTTGTGACTACAGAGGGACTTCACCCGGGATATGCGACGCTTCGGGGCGCTGCCTGTGCCGTCAGGGTGTGGAGGGTGAGCGATGCGACCGCTGTCAACCTGGATACCAGACCTTCCCAAACTGCCAAGGTGAGGGAGAACAGACTCAAAAATCATGAGTGTTACCAGTTAATGACTACGAAACACAAGGTCTATTTTGAAAGCGGCGGACACAAACGCTTATTATGTGGACAAGAACAAAGGCAGCAAATCATTGATGTAAATGTAAATAAGCTTTCACGTGTCCGTGTGACTGGACTGACTTAATTACACAGCAGAGGTTGGCTTGTCCATTAAATATTTTGCATTGTAAGTACAAAATACAACTTCATTGTCTGCATGAGGCTACTTGCATTAGTCTCAGATGCAAATGCGCTTACTTTTTTTTGGGCCATTTTAAAGTCTTAGCTTAGCGTTTTTGACACCTGAAGCTTTAAGTGGAGCCTACTGGGAAACCCAGACCAGTGAATGTAAGCTCTTTAGAAATGTTGTGTGTTTGTCGTATGTGTTTTAGGGAATATTTACAGGTGTTTGCATGTAAATATTGCTTATTCAAATAGATGTGTTTATAAGTGGGACTTTCCTGTGCAGAACTTTGAGGAAATCTGCAGTGCCATAAAGAATAAACTTTCATTTTTTCTTCCTTCAGCATGTTTCTGTGATGGGGCCGGCGTGGCTGACAGCGTGTGTGGTCTAAATGGTCAGTGTCTTTGCCTCTCCAATTATGGGGGACAGGAGTGTGATGAATGTGCACCGGGCTACTATGGATATCCTGACTGTGCTGGTGAGTGGGATTTCTCCCTCTGTGCCCATCACTACAGTTATGGTAGATAAACCAACTGTGTACTTCTGACCTCTGCTGATGAGAAAGCTGGTGGAAAAAAATGTAGCTTCTGGTTGGACCACATTTACTGTGGCCTCTTCTCATGACTTTGGAGCAAATATTCTCCCACAGCATCCACAAAAATCCCACTTTGCCCCCCTCAATTGATTTTTTTTTTAACACAATCTGCATGACACAATGTTTCACAGAGAGATGGAATATGTGATATTTATAGACGTCTTCCTTCTATGGACTAATATTCCCAAGAACAGACAACTGGGAATCATAATCTGATTCTTAAAATAGACAGGGTCATCTCAAGAGTCTCAATCTCGGTCCGTTTTTCATATCAGACTCACGTATCCCTGAGGACAATAATGCTAAGAGCCTTAAATGTTCTTAACTCTGCTTTTTTAAACTGTCCCCAGCCTGCCGGTGTTCACAGCAAGGCTCATACGGCACAATATGCGACCCGTTATCTGGTCAGTGCCTCTGCCTTCCAGGTGTGGTGGGTCAGCAGTGTGATCGTTGTGCCTCTGGGCTTAGATTCCCCCAATGCTCAGGTAAAAACACTACATAAATTATATATGTCATTAATGTTCAGTGTTGCAGTGTTTTGTTTTGTTTTTGTGGAGGCTCAGTAATATTTTCTTTTTTTTTGTCCTTTCAGCCTCCATAAGTATGTGTAACACGGCAGGAAGTGAGGTTTCTGATCCCCAGGTGGTGAGCCACTTTCAGTAAAGTCAAATTTTTCTATGTGCCACTGTTCCTATCTGGATTAAGATTTTATTAGCCTTGCTGATAGAAGTGGTCACAGGCTAAATCCAGCGCTGGGTGTGGGTTTGCATGGACTAAGAGGCCTACAACTGATAACACAGCTAAACGTCATCCTGCGTGGTTTTACAAGGAAGTGTTCTTACAAAAACTAAAGGAAATTAAAAAAGGAAAAGAGACTTCCTTTCATTCTAAAGAGGAAGAAACAACATCTAGTAATGCTCGGCCATTTCTGAGAGTCACCTTTCACTTTGGAGCATAATGTATACTTAGAAGAAAGAAAGACATGCTGCCAGGTTTCAATGTAAAAAAAAAAAAATCCTCTTTGTAGAAAATGCAGGCACTTGCAGCTGATTTAATCGCTCTGATTTTAAACAAATATAAGGCTTTCAACAGTAGCTACCAGTCTCAACAGTTCTCAGTTTCCTTATCTGTTGTTTCAGGGCTCCTGCCGCTGCCTACCAAATGTAGAGGGAACCTTGTGTGACAGGTGTAAACCGCTATACTGGAATCTAGCTGCAGACAACCCCCGTGGCTGCATAGGTGAGTAAACAGGAAT
>VUQK01001890.1:47391-67423 GCA_015106715.1 Bujurquina vittata
TTTTCTTTTTATTTTTTTTTTTTTTTAGTTTAATTTCTTTTTTTTTTTTTTTTTTTTTTTTTGGGGGGGGGGGGATTTTTTTGTTACTCATCCTAAGGTAATAACCTTCAAAACAGCAAATGTTTTTGGAAATGGTGCCCTCTAGTTGTCATGTTCAAGGATAAAACCACATTTGTATTTAAAAGAAACCTTTGGGTGTGTGTGTGTGTGTGTGTGTGTGTGCGTGTGCGTGTGCGTGTGCGTGTTTGTCGCTTTAGCCCCAGAACATCGTCCTCGTTCTGCACAGACTCAGCTCGCTCTCTTGTAGCAGCTTATAATGACGGCGCTCTGCCTTGCGACTGTGACACGTCTGGCTCCATGGGAACCATCTGTGATGCGGTTGGAGGACAGTGTCCCTGCAGGCCGCACGTCATTGGGCGGCAGTGCACTAAATGTGCCACGGGATACTATGGATTTCCCTACTGCAGACGTGAGTCAATATTTACGTTTGAGTTGTAGTTCTTTTTAACACAACTTGTTCCTGAAGTTGTCATTCGCCCTTTGTTACTCTTAAAATATAACTTGCACCTATTTTTGACCTCATGACGTGCTTTTCTTTCTGTAGCATGTGACTGTGGCCGCCGACTATGCGACGAAGTGACCGGGCGCTGTATCTGCCCTCCTCAGACAGTCAAACCAGCCTGTGACATGTGTCAGAATCAGACTTTCAGCTACCACCCTTTGCTGGGCTGCGAGAACTGTGAATGTTCTCCAAATGGCATAAATGCAAATGCAGGGCCTCAGTGTGACAGCATTACTGGTCAGTGCAGGTGAGAGAAAACCTACATGGATCACATATTGCTCGGGTGACCAAATCCCCAAAAACTATGGGGCATTCGCTATGCTTGTGTGGGGACATGTTAGCAATGCTGGGAGGTCATTTGAAACAATCAAATCCAGCTTCAAAATAAAAATACAATAAACTGTGTAGGTTATTAGATTTGCATTTGGCATGTAAAGGCCAAATAAATGTAGTAGGGATGGATCCATAGATTATTTTCTATCATATTCATCAAAATCTCCAAAGCCTGGGACTTTTTGGTGACCTATTGCCTTGATGGGCATATCGTTAGACAGGCTAACCTCCACTTGAATGTAATAAAAAGTTTCTCTACTTTCCTCACATGCTTTGAGTCAAAGCCACATTTGAAAAAGGTGTCCATCTTGCAAAGCCAGTCAAAATATGGGACACTGTCTCAGTATGTGGGACTTGGCGAAAAGGGACAAAGAGGGACATCTGGTTAATTATGTTACATCCCCAACAAGCTCTGGGGGTGGGGTGGAGTAACACAACACTGGATGGAGGAACATGGGGAGGCTGTTTAAGGTGGTTTGAAAAGCTTTGTTGCCAAGATATTCACAGACGGAATTTTAAACTTAATTTCAGAGAGAACCGAGGCCAGCACAACAAACACAACAACCCCAACTTAAAATAAAACCCCATCAACTAATTAACTCGGTTAACAAAAAGATTACAAACCTACGCCTCAGCTCCCCTTTCAGCAGCACAGCACAATGGTGCATTGGTTAGTAGGAATCACCTCTTTGGGTGCACCAGCTTCCTCCCACAGTCCCAGAATATGCATATTAGGTTAACTGGTGATTCTAAACGGGCAGTAGGTGCAAGTGGGTGCTTGAAGGTGACCTGTCCGGGATGCACTCTGCCTCTCGCCCCATGGCAGCTGAGATAGGCTCCTGCCTCCCTGCAACCCCACATTGGATAAGTGGGGGGAAAAGTGGATGGATATAATTATCTCTTCTTAATTGTGTGATTGTGTCATTTCTCTATTAAACAGCTGTGCCTGTAATAGCGGTCCCTTGCCAATACCAATCTTTCACGCACTGATTCTTGAGCGGTGGAAAAAAAGAGACTGGAATGTGACCTGCAGCTTCCAGCAGTAGATATTAAGCATGACAGCATTAATGAGATGTTACTTCTGCAGATGCAGCAGTATATTAGGCGAACGTCGGTACGGGCTTATATCATGAGTGTGTGACAAAGAGCCTAATTAATTTTTTTAAAGATTTCTCTGCCTAACAGGACTAAAAAAAATAGATAAAATCAAAAACAGCACGAGGCTGAATTGTTATTTTAAACTCTGGCGTTGGCCTTGAGTTTCACAGCGGGTTAGTTGACTGTCCTGTCATGTTGATGTATATATTTTCCTTTCTGTTCAGGTGTTTAGATTCTTACGCAGCGTGATAACATCAGAGAGCTTCTGCCCTGTCCCACATTCGCTGTGAAACAGCAGAACTAGTCCAAACATATAGCCAGGAAAACAAAAACTATGTAGAGCGGTGAAAAGAACAAGCAGTCTGATGGATAACCTGGCGCGTTCTTGCTTTAATCTCCAAATCAAATCAGCGGAAGGACTGTGGCAAGTTTTTAAAAGATACTTGAAGCAACTTGCCTGCCAAGTACCTTGAATAAATGTATAAATGTAACTGTTCATGCACACAGGCATGCACACCTCACTGTTCGTGCATGAAACCTGCACAGTACCACGTTTTCAGTATCAAAGAAGTGAGCAATTTGCCGTGCAAGCTGTTCGGAGACAATTTCTGTATTCCAAATGTGCTGAAAATCTTTACTAGCGATTATATGTGTATGTGTGTGTGTATTTTTACACAGTTGCAAGCCCAGAATAGGAGGGAGGCAGTGTGATCGCTGTGCTGCAGGTTATTATCGCTTCCCTGACTGTGTGCCCTGTGACTGTAATCAAGGTGGAGTTACATCTAATGTGTGTGACCCAGACACAGGAAGGTGTCTCTGCAAGGTGGGTTTAATAAATGAAATTTCTTATTTAAGAACTCCCTGCTCCTCTGTGTTCTTTGTCTGACTTTCTCTTTGTAACTGCTGCCACGTTTGCAGAGAAATGTTGCTGGGGTCAGGTGCAATACTTGTCGAGAAAGTTCCTTCCATTTTGACCCCTCGAACCCTCACGGCTGTACCAGCTGCTTCTGCTTTGGAGCCACTGACCAGTGTCAGAGCTCCAGCAAACGCAGGGGGAAGGTGTGTTGGCATTTCTTGCTCCTGCATGTCTATGAATGCCTTTGGAGGTTTTATGCCTGCAGCGCTTTTTGGCTGATAGAAGTTATTTGGTGAACAGGAGTTTTTAATAAAAGCTTCTGTTGTTCACAAAGGGACCCACAGTGGCAAAGCAGGTCAAATGCACACCACGCAGTGGTGGTTTTACTGTGACCTGGGTGCAGTAAGGATACAGAATGCTCAGAGCATTTGTTGTTAATGCCTATAAAGTTACTGCATGAACCCACTGCCCCATCCACCCATGTACTGTGCAAAGTCCTTACTGCAAGCTTGTCTTGTAAGTGGTTATTAACTTTGCTAATCTGGTTTTCAGTCTAGGTGGTCATCAGTCTGTGTTTCTATTTTACTAATGCTAATTTTTCTAACGCCACCATCAATCATATCTGGAATAGCACAGTTTTGGAAGTGATTTTATGCATTTCTCTGTTATTAGTTTGTTGATATGCGGGGCTGGCGTTTGGAAAGTCCCGACAGAGAGGAGGTCACGTCTGTGCTGAACACAGCCAGTAACACAGTGGTGGCAGATATCCAGGAACTCTCTCCTACAGTTCAAACCCTACACTGGGTGGCACCACCGTCCTACCTGGGAGACAGGGTGAGTCAGCGGAGACATCATGGCAGGGAGAATGTTGTTTATTGTGAATATTTGGTGATGTTTAAATATCGAAATTTGTTGATTGTTTGATTATTTATTGCAGTTATGCATTTATAAAGTTTTGCAGTGAATGATTGTAGTTGATATTTCAGGTGTGTTCACATTTTTGAGGTCAAATTTCCAGGTGTAATTTAATTTTAATTATAGATCAAATCTTTTACTTTACTTGGGAATTAAAAGGATATATCATAGCTGAACTATTACTTACTAACTGAAAAGGATCTGAGGTGAATAGACACCCCCGTCTCCTTTAGGCTAACCTTCAAATTAACTCACAGAGGTTTCTGTCCTTTTTTTAGGTTTCATCCTACGGTGGTTTCCTCACTTACCAGTCCAAATCGTTCGGCATTCCTAGCGAAGGGATGGCTCTGATCGACAGAAGGCCTGATGTTGTCCTGACTGTGCGTAATGTTAGTACTTTTCACTCTTTATTTGTTACAGTGGCAGCTTATTTATCAATGTCATTATTTTCCCCTTAGGGTCGCAGTATGACTCTGGCCCACATGTCTCCACAAACCCCGCTTCCAGACAGACTTTACCAAGGAAGAGTACAGCTCTTGGAGGTAATGTCACCCCCACAATGTGAAACTTTTGGAAGGGGATCAACTTCATTTTCTTATTGCCAATGAAATGATATGATGTGTTTTTTTAAAGTTTAGATTTAGACATTGGAAAACTCACAAAATGTCTAAAATAGAAGAATATAAAAATTCATAGTTCTCTGCCATTAGTTAAACTTTTTGTTATGATAGTATTAATATATCCTTTCATGCTTATAAAAGTGTTAAACAGATATAGCATATAGTATAATGCGCTCCTATTTTATATTGCATTAAATCTTTGTTTGCATACTGATTTCTCAGGACAAGTCCATAAACTTTGTGTTGTTTGCAGGGAAACTGGCGACACGCTATCACCAACAGGCCTGTGTCCAGAGAGGAACTGATGATGGTCTTGGCTGGTCTGGTGGGCCTGAGGATCCGTGCTCTGTACTTTACCCAGAGCCAGCGACTCAGCTTGGGTGAGGTGGGCCTAGAAGGGGCCACAACCTCAGGGACTGGAGGTCCAAGCAACATAGTGGAGAAGTGTTCGTGCCCCTCTCAGTATACTGGTGACTCCTGTGAGGTGAGTTTGGAGGTAACCAAATATACGATATGGAGAAAAGAATTGGGCCACATCCCTTAATCTTTTCTTAGAGTGCTTAAGTCGCCTGTGCTCTGCTGACTCAATAATTACAGAGATCCAAACCTCCATTTCTGTTAACATCAGTACAAAAAATGTGTGCCGTGAGCTTCATGGCTGAGCAGCTCCTGTAGGTGTAATGTGTAGGTGGCCCAGAACCTTTGTCCATATATACTGTATATGCTAATCTTATATTCTCCTAAAAAAATGAAAATCCTTAGTAATTTTAAGTAGTTTGTATTTCAGTTCAGTTGATTTCGGAGTCAGTTTTCTTGTAATAGTTTAGTTTTTACTAAACTTACACACAATGGCCGCCTAATGGGTCTTTGCCCAAATTCTGCTCAAGGTCAGAGTCACATTTGCTGTTTTATGGGTGCTCCCACCGCATAACCTTAATAAATTCTCACTCCTGATATGCTGACTGTTATTTAATTCAGTTTTATTTGTATAGTGCCAAATCCCAACAAACAGTTGCCTCAAGGTGCTTTATATTGTAAGGTAAAGACCCTATAATGATAAAGATAAATGATTAATGATAAAGAAAGTACATCAAGAAATACCAAATGATTTCATAGCTTGAAGTACAGCTTTGCCACTCACATTGCATACCAGTTGTATCCTGCTTGATGGTGATGATCATGGAGGGGATAGTCCTCCTGATTTACACCAACATGAGGAAAGCATGAGTGGGACTTTCCTATCACCATTATGATAACATGAGTAATATCATTGTTATATGTCTGACATATAATGACAATAAATTGATTCTGATTCCATGCAATGACATATATTGACCCTATTACTCCCATATTTTGCATTCACATATTTTCATGCTTTTTTATGGTCATTGTTACTACTGATCATGTAGTCATAATACAAATACAATACAATACAATACAAATATTGGACGCTATGCAAAAGGTAAATAAAAACAGAAGCCAGTGACTTGCGAATCTCATAAACCCATATTTCATTCACAGTTGAACATATCAGATGCTTAAACCGAGACATTTTACTATTTTCATGGAAAATATTATCTCATTAAAATAACCTGTGAGTTGTAATGGATCACGATGTTCTGATTTTTATTTTTATCTCAATTAACTAAGATGTTTTTCCACACTTGGGTTTAGTTTTAGTTAACAACAATATTTGTTGGGACAAATATTCACACTCAAGGGTTGGGAGGTCAAGATTTTCTTCTTTTTTTTTTAGAGAGAGAGATAAAAAGCAAGCAACGTGGAGCAATGCATTGACTGAAGAGCTGGGCCTCAGGCTGTCTTGACATGCCTGAACCAAGAACCACACCTTTTACCTAGTGGAAAAATGTATCAGCTGAGTTACTGGTGGTTGGTGGAATTTGCCGGAAAATACCATCCAGAGAGCTGCACGTCAAAATTATGTAGCCCTGGGGTGGGTTATGTGGCGCAATCATGCAGACATAATATTTGTGATTATAAAACTATAATCACTGGCATGGTTACAGCACAGAGAAATGTAGAAGGGAAAGCTTTACTTGAATGGGAAGGGGGCTGAGTTGATCCAGTGTTTGATGTAGTGTTTGTGCTTCCCAAACCTGATTTGTATGCAGTTTTCCACCCAGAAGCACATTAAAAATGATAACAGAGCAACCACTAATTGAAGGGGAGTTTTTCAATGAAAAAGAGAACATATATTATTGAAAAAGGGGGAAAAAACCTTCATGTTTTTAGATGTGTTGCTTGTTTGTTGTAGGGATGTTGCCATAGATCTGATTACCCTCCTCTGTGTGTGTGTGTGTGTGTGTGTGTGTGTGTGTGTGCGTAAGCCGCCACCTTATTGGGTGTGTTTATAGGAAGTTGATTACATGTGCCCAGTGGCTATATGACAACAACGTACCTCGCCTTGACACATGAGGTGTGGCACTTGGCAACATAGCGTTACTCATAAACCTGAGTGATTTTGCCTGAGAGCACCTAATATGTGTGTGTCTGTAAGTAAAGCCGACACGCCTAGTTGTGTCTGCTGTGCGTTTAAGGAGTGTGATTCAGGTGTGAGTTTCTTGCCTGTGCTGTCTTTTAATGTCTAACTAGCCGCTCAGTCATATCTTCTTGCACAAAGCCCATTATAAATCACACACATATATAAAGAATACTAATAAATGGTTTTACACTGTTGAATCTTTTACTTGCTTTTCAAGCAAAGGCTTTATCACCACCCCATTTCCGCTTTAAAGTAAACACAGCAGCATTTACAATAGTGTGATTTTCTTTTGTTCTGTCAAGAGAGTCGACTTCCTTTGTGGCTATTTACATCCTGCAACCACTTTTCACTATGAAATTTTGTCTTGAGCCATCCTGTCTGTGTGTATAAGAGCAGGAAAAGCACAGACATAGCACGCAAGCACTTGCATGTGTGTTCTTGTGTCTGCAAACACTCACGCTGAGCTGAGAGACTGAGTCAGGTAAAAGGGTGTGTCCTTTCTGTGCCCATGCGGGTGAGTGGGAGCACGTCCATTTAAGAGGCCGAGGCGCAGGAGAACGCAGCGTTACTGCACACAGACTAAACACTGGGAATGTCAGATACCTGTATGGATAGGCATTGGCGGAGAAGGGTTTTGCTCCAGACCCTGTTATACTGGACTTTTATTGGACTTTGCTGCGCTGGCCACAGGCCCTTTGAGAATGGAGAGCGATCCCGCCACCCCAGGAATCACGACAGATGGGCTCAGAGGATACAGTACCCTAATCTTCATGACCAGGGAACTCAGAGGATAGAGTATCCATCAATTAATGACCAAGGCTCCCAAGGGATACGCCACCCGTCAGTGCGTGACAGAGGACAGACGGTTCAATATCCTTCTCTTGATGACAGTAGTGCCGGTTCTCAGATTCAGGTAGAATTGATAGAGGATGTGATGTGTGCAGTTTTTACCTTTACTCTGGATTACACCCTGTCAAGTGGATCGTTAGTGGCTCGAGGACTGTTATCTCTGAACGCAAAGGGCATGCTCACAGTTAATTGTTAATCCGGCTGAATTCAGGACAAGTTCTTTTCTCTCTGATTCTTCACGCCGCCTGACACCAAACAGAGATACAATCATCTTCTATGATAGCTGCAGGCATAATAAGCATTGATTTTAATATTTTTTTACATGTTATACAACGGTGGATAATATGGTATGAAACCTAGGAAGACAAAGTTTGTTTGTATTTTCACTTTTACTGTTAATATTTGTTGTTGCAGGGTAAGTTGCAAATGAATGAGTACTGATATTGTACGATCAGGATTTTTGAACATTTTTTAGGAATTCACTGGATTGACCAAAAATGCCTGCCTTCCCCTAATATTTAATTGATTTAGTATAGTATAGTATAGCATTACAAGTATATGATGTTGTATTTTAATGATATTAGACATAACACACTTCATCTACAAGCATATTGCCCAAGTCTTGTATAATATTTGTTCCTTGAATGTAAAATTGCTTTAGACGTACACTGAAACAGTACAAGTTATACCCGCAATTAAGCTACCAACTCTGGCGGGGTAATCATGTCTTTATATTTGTGCTTTTCTTCTTCAGAAATGTGCCCCTGGTTACTACAGAGATGGCAGGAGTCCTTACCTGGGCCGCTGTGTGCCCTGTGAGTGTAACGGTCTCGCCGATGAGTGTGAAGAGAGCACAGGGAGGTGCCTGGTAAGAAATACACTTCACTCACAACCCCTGTTACGAGTTCACAACCACTGGTACGCAGACGACAACACAGACGAACGACCGAGGATGACTACTTCAGCCTAGCCGCCTCAGTTGTGATGCACAGTTTAGTCAGAGTCCAGACCGTCTCACCCTCAGGGCACATCTGTTGGCACGCTTTTATCGCACAACCCTGCCTCCTTTCAGGCAGTGCTGTGTTCTTTTTAATCACCATCACGATAATGATTTCTTATGGCTTATTTGATTCCCCATTTTTGGGCTCTCTCGCTCATTCTCCATACAAGGATTTGCCGTAATGCATTTCCTAATCTGAGCTCTGTCGTGTTATTGTTATGCAATACACTCAAGACCGGACTTGTACATGCAAAGCATGCCTGGATGCACACATTTAAAGCCGAAAGCCAAATGGACACAACGACCTGAAATCCCTTCCGAGTACATCAAACACATCGCTGATGGTTCTGGCAGAAGCATGTTTTCTCTCTTTCCCCTTAGATGTCTGCATTCCTGTTCTAGTGTAATAAAAAGGCCTGTAGCTGAACAGCAGCGTGCATGTCAAAGGCTAGCTGCAGTGCACACAGATTTATTTTTTTACACTCTCGTCTATCCATTATTTAGCTCTTACACCGTCATTCTGCCCCTGTTTTACTTTGCATTTGCTTTAATGATTACATTATGTGTTTTTCAGAACTGTCAGTACAACACAGCTGGCGACCGTTGTGAGCGCTGCAAAGAAGGTTACTATGGAGACGCAGCACTCAGGACGTGCAAAGCGTGCCCGTGCCCATTCACCACTGTCACAAAGAAGTGGGTGAAAATAAATAAATAAATCAAACACTGAACTGCTGTATGGTTATTAAATAAGAATGTGTATGCTGTGACTAAGATTCTAATCTCCTTATGGATCTGCAGTTTTGCAGTAGGTTGCAGAGAGGTGTATGGAGACATCCAGTGTGTATGCAGAGCAGCCTACACTGGCGTTAGGTGTGAGAGGTGAGCGTCTGCATAGACTGAGCAGGCTGTTGGACCATGCAATTGTGTGCAGTTTGAAACACCACTGCATTATTTCCAATTTGTCTCCTCATTCTTTGTTTTTTAATTCTCTGTCCCACAGGTGTGCTCCTGGTTATTATGGCGATCCGCTGGTCCCAGGAGGAAGATGTCGCCCCTGTAATTGTGTTGGCAATGGCAACAGCTGCGATCCCCGGACTGGAGGTCAGTTTGTGGACCCTAATTAAAATTAGAAAACTGTTTTGCTTCACAAATGGATTGGGATACACTTTAGTTCATTTCAGGCTTAATGTTTAAAGGTGCTGTTTTTAATTTAATCGTTATTTTTTTTTCCAGTCTGCAACAATGCGCTGGAGCCAGGAGACACAAACACCGATGACCACTGCCAAGGTGACTTAAAAGACAGAATCGAGGCCTTATGGTGTGACATGTATTTACATTAAATTGAGTTTGAGCTTTTGCTAATCATATCCCCTTGTGCATTTCAGAGTGTGATAATTGTGCCCAGACTTTACTGCACGACTTGGAGGAGCTGGATGATGAGCTGGGAAAGATCAAGGCTCAGCTGGACAATGCCACTGTCAGTTCCTCTTCTCAGGACAGGCTGAAGAAGCTGGAGAAGGCTATGTCAGACACCAAGGTAACACGTCAGTGTACCGTAGCCCCGCATTGTAACTCTGCAGGTTATGGTAACTTGTGATGAAATGGAGAGGGCCACTGGATTGTTTAGAATTTGTTCTTTCCCATATAGTTCACATACACACAAACAGTGTGGTACAGGATGGGAATATGTTCGGAAATAAAGTGTTTTGTTCTACAGTCTGGGTATCAACATAAGTTAAAGATTGCACCACTGAATGCCAGTGTTCCTCCCCTCACAATCTGTTCCCTTTGTATGTTCACGAGATGCAAGTGAATAATTTTTAGAACAATCAGCCTAAGGCTTTAGTACACAATCTACCACTTCAAAATCTGACCTGATCCCACTTAAATTACATTTTTTCTACCATGACTTTTGCAGGATCTCGTGAACAAATTCAGATCAGCAGTCAACACACAAATATCCAGAGTCGACCAGCTGAAAGAGGACACGGACACTCTTGCGGATGACGTTAGTTCCCTCAAGGGCAAGGTATAAAATGTTTAATATATTATTAATTTTCTTGCATGCGCCAATATATCAGGAAACGTGTGCAAATGTGTTGGGATGTGTTTTTTATTTAGGCTGACAAGAGGGCTTCTGATGCTGACGAGGCGGTGGCAGATGCTAACAGAACCCACAAGAGAGCCCGTGAATTGGACTCAGAGATTCAGAAGCTGCTCAAGAAAATCCAAGGTAATGGGAAGCCCAACTCTGTCCTCTTTCTTGGCACTGGCAGACTTTGGCCTCCCACTCACGCCTTCATTCTGTTTTCAACTCTCTCACTAGTCTCTACGATTTTGCTTTATATAGACTGACTGTCAGAGCTTTGATACTTGCTTGACTGTCTGTGTGTGTGTGTGTGTGTGGTTTTATTTGCCTGAAGCTCTACTGGCTGAACTTGAGAATCAAGATAGCAGAGGCGACGTGCCCAGTGGAAACTTGGCGAAAATGCTGGAGGAGGCCGAGCGCATGGTGAACGAGATGGAAAACAAGAATTTCACTCCCCAGAAAACAGCTGCTGAGAAAGAAAGAGATGAAGCCCAGAAATGTACGACAAATCCACCACCTCATTATCAGTACTGATGTGTTTGCCGAATGCAGAAAAAGTTAAACAGTAACGAT
Source organism: Bujurquina vittata (assembly GCA_015106715.1). Lineage (NCBI taxonomy): Eukaryota > Metazoa > Chordata > Actinopteri > Cichliformes > Cichlidae > Bujurquina > Bujurquina vittata. Next base: position 58,790 of record VUQK01001890.1, read on the forward strand.
AAATAACATTTCCAATACCCTTGTTATTTACTTTCGAACATTCAGTGCTGGACCACATCAAAGGTAACGTAAGTAAGCAGAGTGACCAAAACGAGGCTGCAGCGGCTGCGCTTCGAGGCCATCTGGAGGATTACGAAGCCAAGCTGAATGAGCTGGACAAGGCCTTGAAAGATGCGGCGGACTTGTTGAAAAAAGCCAATGCCCAGAACGGCCTTAATGCTGAGACGCTACAAGATATGCAGGTAATAAAAATTTTAAAAAAAAGTCGTTAAGGAGCTAATTATTTACGAGGAGCACACATGGCATCATAAATATGCGGCGTTACTGTATGTCAACAAAGTATAGAAAGCCTCATGTTGCACTTGTGATACTTTTTAATGCAGTAGAGAAAGTCTCTCTCTAATTGAACGGATTCCTTTGTTCCATACAGAAACGTGTCAAAGACTTAAAAAATGAGAGGAAGACAGTTGAGGACCAGATGGCCTTGGCGGAGAGCGAGCTGCAGAAAACAGAAGATTTGGTGAAAATGCTTTCGGACAATAAAACGGTACATTTGACAAATCTAAGGTTTTACGGACTCTCATATCTTGTATTTACCTGATTGACAGCGTGAGCCAAAATATTTCAGCGGTGCAGCTGTCTCTCCCTTATCCTGCACCGGCAGGCTGTCAGGTCGTGACATGCCATACACTCGGATCTCGAAGAGTGTTTTTGCTTGTTGTGTTCTGGGGTGAGGTCAAAGATGTTTTGTGGTATTGTGACTTTACTTGCACCCGTTCACCCGTCCCTTTTCCTCTGTAGGAGTACGAACAGCTGGCAGCACAGCTGGATGGTGCCAAGACAGATTTGACCAAGAAAGTGAATGAGATTTCGAAGGCAGCGGCCCAGAAGGACATTGTGGAGGCTGCAGAAGACCACGCTAAAAAGCTTGAAAAGATAGCAAAGGATCTTGAGGAGTACGTAAACCAGATGTTTTAGTGACATAGCCATTTAGGATATACAAGTTTTTATTAAATCTCTCTGTGTCTGGGTTATTTTCTTTCCGTGTTTTCTTGTATAATAGTGCTGTGAAGAATGCAAGTGGACGTTCTGAGGTGCTTGACGCGAAAGATGCTATTGAGGCCTACAAGAACATCACAGATGCCATAAATGCTGCCGAGGCAGCCGCTAAGGAAGCCAAAGATGCTGCAGACAATGCCTTGAATGTATGTACATGTACCTGGCATGAAGTAAATTACGCAGAATATTAAAATAACTCTGGAGTTGCTTAAACTGATGTGTTGTTTCTTCATTTAGAATGTAAAAAACCAGAATCTCTCACAAAGAGCAAAAGAACTGAAGGACCACGGTAACGAGCTAGAGACGGCCGCAGAGGATGCAGAGAAAGACCTAAAGGGTATTCAGTCATCTTCTTAACTTATGTTTAAAATAACCCAAAAGCGCAGATGCTAATTGTTGGTTTGCACAAACAGAGACTGCCACCAGCCTCACTGATCTGAATAAGCGCCTTAAAGATGCCAAGAAGAAGAAGAAAACTCTTGAGAAAGACCTTCTTGATGCACAAAAGCAGCTAAATGACATCAATAGAGGTAAAATAATGCAAGTCACATGATTATAGAATTAAACTGATTTCTGGCTGAGTCATTTTGTTTGTAACATATGTAACTGTTTTTTCCCCAACAGATGACATTGGAGCTATGATTGATTCGGCCAAGGAGAAGGCAGATTCGGCCAATCAAACAGCCAGTAACACGATGGACAGACTCAATGAAATTAGAAAGGAAATTAATAAGATCAGTGTCTCTCCTGGGAGCTCTAACCTAAGCGGTATATTGGATGATGTCAACCAGTCTGGTGAGATTTTGAGAATTTGCTTTTAGGCCCAGCTAGCAAAACTTTCCTTTTTCTCCAGTTTTTAATACTCACAAGCCTGCTGCATTTTTCTTTTAAAAAAAGGTTTATATTTTTTCTGTCACTTTCTTTTATTTTCAGTTACAAATTTGCTAGAAACCCTCCCAACTCTGGATGCTAAGATCTCAGCGGTAGAGAACCTGACCTCACAGTTCTCACCTATTAGCAACATATCTGAAAACATCAAGAAGCTCAAAGATCTCATCGAACAAGCCAGGGACGCAGCTAACAGGGTCAGGTCCTATTCTGTAAACACAGCCATACATGCATTTGTTAGCCATGCCTTTCATGCAGAGTGAAACATACCAGTGCCCCAGCAAGGTTCAATCTCCTTTTTTTGACATCTTTTCTATAGATTACGATCCCTATGATGTTCAAAGGCAGTGGTTACGTGGAGCTTCATCCGCCAAAAAATCTGGACGATCTGAAAGCCTACACAGCGATGTCTCTGATGCTACAGAGACCTAAAGGCCGGGGAGATGAAAAACGCAGACGCAGACAGGCGTTAGAAAATGACATGTTTGTGTTATACCTTGGCAACAGAGATGTAAGTAATCCCAACTGCGTATGACTATTTTAAAATAGCGATGTTTTAATTTTACACTGTGGATTAACAACCCGTCTCTTGCAGTCTTCAAAGAACTACATAGGTATGGTTTTGAGGAGCAATGAGTTGTATGGTGTGTACAAGCTCAATGGAGTTGAGTACACAATGAAAACGGGACCCATCACTAAATCTGTGAATGAGCCTGCAAGATTTGATAGAGTGGACCTACACAGGTAAACTGACAACTTCCACACATTTCATCCGCTGTTAGTTACTGCACATCCCTGTCAGCCTTTTAAATGCCAAAACAATCTTGAACATGTGATTAAAACAAGGACATGTTTTTTCTCTTTTATGATTTAGAATTTACCAGGATGCAGAATTGATCCTTACCAAAGCTGCAGCCTCAGGCTCATTGGGGGAAGCAATTAAGGCGGACACACAAGGACAAGAGTCCAAGAATCTCCTGGATCTCAGTCCCGATGACATCGTTTTCTATGTTGGAGGCTACCCTGCCAACTTCACTGTAAGTGTCAAGGAAATATAAAATATACTGCTACTTGTCCATTTTAAAGCAGCATCGGTTTTATTCATGCCTTTCTCTGTTTGGTTCCTCATCAGCCTCCAGTTTCTCTCAGATACCCCAAATACCAGGGCTGCATTGAATTTAACTCCATTAATGACAAAGACGTCAGTCTCTATAATTTCAAAAGAAGAGAGAATATTAATGATGCAACTCCGTGCAAGAGGTAGGACATATGATGTTCAGTGTCAGCTAAACGCTAGATAGTGACTCTTCCTCTGTCATGGCATTTTATTTTGTGACATTATTATTCAACTTATAGTGTAATCAGGTGTTTGAATGATTTTGTCTTGGTTCTTCTTGGTGATTTGGCACGACTGGATAAAAATGTCTTTCCCACCCCTCCAATATTTTTCTAGGAAAATGGGAAATAGTTGCAGCGATTTATTGAAATGTGCAAACATACATGAAAATACAGTATATGAGGCATAAACAAAGTTTGTACAGTTCTTACAAGCTTGAAAGTCAATATTTGGTTCATCCACATAGCCTGAACTCTCTGAGGCAAGCGGTTTTGTAATTTCTTTAAGTAGTCATCTGGAACAGTTCTCCAGGCTTCTTGGAGGACGTTCAAAGCTTTCTATTAAATACATGACTAGATGTATGGATGGAGTGCAGAACTACAATTTTATGGCTGTCAAACTGTGTTATCTTTAGTATTTTACGTAGATTCAACTACATAATTTTAAAAAATTATGTGTTTTTTGTGACAGGTTGCTAATAACAATGTGACTAAAAACACAACTATTTTTTTCGAGGTGTCTGTTATATGTAGACACAACACTGCTTCATCCCTTGAGTTAGGTGTCCTTTTTTAATGCTCAAATGATTCATGGGATAGTGTTCAGTGGAAATGGTCAGCTACAAGGACTGAACTGAAAAATTAGATTTTCTAAAGAAAAACTTTGACAGACCTTCAGAAAACCTGGAGAACTGCTGCTGAAGACCACTTAAAAATTACAATAAACTCTGGCTCCTTGGAAGCAAAATATACAGAAATGAGGGTTGGCTCAAGACTTTTGCACATTACTGTACGTGCAACTATATGCCCTTAATTTTATATAGTTACTTTAATCAGTGTAAAACTGTTGACGGGATAGACAAACACATGGCATTAAGTTTAGTAATGATTAGTAACTGTCTGACTCGTGCTCCATTCCAGGTATGTTAAACCACTCGATTCAGACTTCTTTGAAGGCACCGGCTTCGGCAGAGCGATTGTGGATAGTACAGGAAACGTCTTTATCATCTCTATGGCCATTGATACTCGTTCTGAAAATGGCCTGCTCTTATATGTCGGAAGTGAGGTAAATTCTGCTCATGTGATACTTCAAAAATCGATACATATCTCGATGCGTCACAAATGAAATGATACACACTGCTAACAAGATCTTATTTTCTCTGTCTCACAGGACGAATACTTCATTGTCACCATGGAGAAGGGTGTTACTTATATACATAGTTCTTTCCCTCAAACACCTGCTACCAATAATCAGAAGGCTTTCCCAGTAAGATTATTTTTTTTTAATTGTTTTTTTTTTCTGTAGCTCCTCATGGTTTGAAGGATAATAACTCTATTGCTCTTCAAAGAACATGACTGAATTTTGCTGTCTCTTTTCTTTCTTCAGACATCAGAATGGACGGACATACAAATCATTGTCAGAACAAAGAAAGACTTTATAGTGCGTGTGGGAGGAAAAGAAGCTGCTAAAGCCCAGGCTGATTTTGACACACAAACTATTAAAGACGTTTATATCGGTGGCGCATCACTAGACTTGAGAGAAAGGTGTGTGTGTGTGTGTGTGTGTGTATGTGTGATTCCTCAGATCAGTGTGTGTGCTGTGAAAGTCTTGTTTTCCCACTTTACTGAGAATAACTTTTTTTGTTTGTGTCCTCTAAAGACACAACATCACCATACAGCCATTCAAAGGATGCTTGAAGAATCTGAAGCTGAATAAAGACTTTAAACCTTTTGATGAAAAAGTGGGCATCAGTAGAGGTTGTCCCACAGAGTCCCTGGTATGAAGTCATCCTGAACATCCCTAGAAAGTTAAAAGCATTCACATAACTGTCCAAATCACAGCGGGTTTCATGTATCAACTACTGTTTAAGTGGATGTGTGTTTATTGTGTTCTTGCAGATTTCACGTAAAGCAGAGTTCGCTTTGGGGAGCGCTCTCTTAGCGGACGATGCCGGCTTTACTCTGGATAACGACATGACCGTCTCCCTCGGATTCAAGAGCACCGAGAATGAAGGTCTCATTTTGCGGAACAAGCAGCAGGTCAGACGTCAGTCTTGATTTTGACATCTGTCGCAACTATGACATTTGAGACCAGCGTTTTCGCACAACAGGTAGAATTTGGTCATATTTAGAAGTGCTTCCTTTTCCCTCTTTTGTCAGGCTAATGGGATTGATCTCGGAATGGAAAATGGATACATGACTCTCAGTTTCAACGGGAAGATGTGGAAATCTAACAAACAGTACCATGACGGGCAGTGGCATTACGTGACTGTGACGAAAAGAAGTGAAGGGTATGAAGGAACCACTGAGTCCCCATTTGTGATGAAAGAACTAGTTATGCTTTTATCCTGAGTGATATTAGGGTGTGGTTTGGATTTTATGATTCCACAGTGGCAGAGTGGGCACCGCTATGTGCACCGTGTTGGCAAACACCAAATAAGTGTAGTTTAAAAACTAGTCTTCCTGAATACTTCTAAAGCTAACGTGTACAAAAACATTTTCCAGAATCGAGATGGTCATTGATGACGAAGATAAAGGTCAGGCGCAGAGCAGCGGCGGCTCCATGCCCGACACAAGTGGCTCTCTAGTCCTGGGAAATGAGAATTTCAAAGGCTGCGTTTCCAACCTCTACACGCGACGGTACATTTTCCTCCGTTTGTATAATTTCGAAATACCGTGATTGTCATGGGTTTTTTTTCCCTAATGGATTCCTCATATTTTTCATGTGTAATCTGATTCCAGGCCAGACAATCTGTATAAAGCTGAGGACCTCAGCAACTTCAAGGCTTCTGGAGACGTCTTCCTGGATGTGTGTTCTGCTTTCACTCCTGTTCAACTGATGCTGGACCGCAACTCTAAGAGGGTAAGAGATTGTTTCACACACACACACACACACACAAACAGAGACACACACTAATTCATTTTAATAAGTTAGTTGTATTACTTTTTTCTTTTCTTAAACCCATATAACAAACCCACATGTGTTAGCAAAAATGTGACTTTATTAACATGTGAATTAGGATTTCTCTCCATACAAGTAAGTTACACCAAGTTTAATATTTTTAAAAATACCTTTAATTGTCCTTACCTTGTTGACGATGTTTACATTATATTTTGCTGCCTCATTTCCAGAGATGAAGAAGAAGGAGTCCTAAGACCTGCTGATGCTGACAAGAATCTAATACTGATTGAAAAACTGCCTTTGCACACCACAGCGTTGTGTAGCTCATGCACGGGCTCATTCATCTCCACTGTACTCTAATAAAAAAAAAAAAAACTTGCATGAATGTTTCAGTAACCATAATAATTACGAAATGTATTGTATTTCATCAAAGTTGCTACTTTATTTAATTTAAGTATCTACAAATATGTTAATAATAACCTTGAAATTGTTTCATGTCTCTTCTCTTTCTTCCATGTAACTCTCTAATAATCATTCACAAGCATGTTCCCACTAACTCACTGATACGCGGTTATGCCTCTTTGTTGAAAACGATGGGAATTGCATCCTCACTTATCCCCCTTCAGTCACGATACGGGAATTTTTGTGGAAAAAAAATATCATCTTCTGCCTATATGATGCCTATATAACGATGACTAAAAGGGGTTAGAGGATAAAATGGTGTTCAAAAGGCTTCAACAGCTGCTTTCACCTTATACACTGATAATATCCAATAAACACAGGAAGTTTCTGGCACATTCTCTTGTTCAGCGGTTAAAGTTCATTATTTATTTTTTGTATTGACATAAGGCCAAACGCTATATTTCAAACTGTTTAAAGCACATAACAAACATGAATACTGACTCATGTGGATCAGCCAAGCCCTGTACCATTCTGTGTGAGCACAAATAAAAATTATTTCACATAAGTTTGGGGACAGAAATCAAATAAAGAAGTATGTGCACTCTACAGTTTGGTTTGGAGCAATTCATTCTCCGAAACCCTTCGACCCACAATTATTTTACTGACTAATGCTGAATGGGTTTACCATGCAGGATCATAATCAACTAACACTACACCCTACTTCATTTAAAACAAACAAAAAAGAGATTAAAAAAAAAGTCCAAATATTGAAGTTGTGCTCTGAAAATAAGTCACGGTCCACGAGGTTTTCAAATTCCATAATCATCCTACTGTTTAGGATGATCTTGTGTAAGTTGGCCCCAATCTATGACTTAATTGTATCATATCGAGACCTCCTCAGCCACAATAGTGTTGCAGTCACACAACTCGAGCAATCCTGTTTTTCTTGAATGTGTGCCAAACTGAAATTGCTCGAAACACTGGCAAGCTCCTGCTTTTTTGCATGCTGATGCTGAACAGTTTAAAAAGCACGAGTCAAACACGTGTGTGTGTGTGTGTATGTGTGTGTGTGTGTGTGTAAGCAGAAAGGTTGTTTGAGTCATGCTACTAGAAGATAATGTGGTCAATAAAACTCCAAATATAACCGCCGTATCGCTGCTGTAATTACACCGTTTAGCATCAACAGCGGCGTGCAAGAAGGATCGAAGCCAGTATTGAGGGTCCCTGAACTGTTTCCCAGTGTGTCGAGTTTATGTTCTGCATCACAGCAGAAGCCAAACGTGAATAAGGCTGTTCAGGCAGATTCATTTAGAGTTCGACCGATTAGTCGATGGACACAAAGTGAATCGACAACAGTTATAATAATCGATTAAGCATAAACAGATTAAACATTTTAGGTGGGCTCAATAACCAATCTTGAAGATTTTTCGGTATTTTCTGGCACTTTATAGACCGAACAACTGACTAAATAATTTAAGAAAAGCCGGTAATTAATCAAAAGTAATAATAAAAGTAACAGTTGTCTTGATTCACTAAATTTCACACCAGTGGGTGAAACCTGTGGAATCACTTGGTTCACTTTCCTTACTGACATAATACAAAATATATGCAATATTTTTATGTGCACTATGAATGTTATCATTTTTTTTTCCACTTCTCGTGCCATCACGGACAGGGTGGAAGCAATAATCCAGAGACTTAACCGAAGAGTTGTGAGCTGCTAAGGGGCCAGCTTGTGCTGAGTGTTTCTGTTGTGTTTGTGTTGTTTTAGGATAATGTGAAACCTGTGAGCAATGAGAGTGCGTCACCCTGTGCATTACCAGCCCTGGATCAACATGCTTATCGCCTTGGAGGGACTGTTAGCAGGCTGAGCTACAGCCTTCCTCTGCAGGTCCTACAACCCAGGTAAGTCATCAGTCTTACCCACAATCATGCATAATATATATATATATATATATATATATATATATATATATATATATTTATATATATATATATATATATATATATATATATATATATATATTATATATTTGTGTGTTTGTGTT
>VUQK01001892.1:1825-15814 GCA_015106715.1 Bujurquina vittata
GTAGGTTGAGAGGTTTGCTGCTGTTGGCTTGGTGGAGGAGGAGGACCCTGGGAGAGAGGAGGCTGGGGCATCTGAGCCATACCTGGCTGCCCAGTGGGTGGAAGCTGGTGCTGACCCATCTGGGAAACAGGTGGAACCAGTTGTCCATTGCTCATGGGCATTTGTGGGTTCCCTACAGCAGTAGTTCCAGGCTGTGGGGAAGCCTGATTGGGCGGCTGCCCGTTGCTGGGAATAGGGGGCACCTGCTGAGGAGTGGTGGCTTTAGGCATGGTGCCCTTGTTGTCCCAAGTGCCGATGTCCATGTTGTGTTTAATGGGCGGAGGAGGCAAATTGGCACCAGCCATGCCACCCTTAGTTTTAAGCTTGGGTTGGGGCTTGGCTGGCTTGCTGGCAATATCAGCCCAGGAGGCAGGTTTGGCAGGGGCAATTGAGACAGGAGGCATGCTAGGAGGTCCAACAGATGAAACCGGGCCAAGAGGACCCCCACCAGGTAATCCAGAGCCAACCACCTTAGGCGCCAAGTCCCCATTACCACCAGGAGCAGCGCCGCCAATCTTTAACCCCGCCATACCCTGATCCAGGCTGTTCATACCAGGTGCCTTGTTAAGAGGCTCGTTGGCAGCAGGTGCAAACGGGGACTGTCCATCAATCATGGCACCCCCAAGCGAGCTGGGAGCATAGGCATAGCTGCTGCTGTAGCCAGAGCTCTGCGGTGTCCCCGACTGTCCCTGAGAGCTGTTATTGCCCCATGCCGAGAAGTCGATGCCACTGGGGAAAAAGTTGAAGCCATGCTGACCTAGGAATGGGTTGCTCCCCAGGGGGCCTGGTTGGCCAAACATAGCGTCCGGGAGGTAGTGGGGTTCCCCATTGCTCAGCTGTCCATAGGAGGCCAGGTAAGGCATAGGAGGATCCCCACCTGTGGACCATGCTGCCTCATTTAGGGAGTAGGAAAATCCTATGGAGGGGCTGTAGTAGCTGGGCATGTACGAATCCGACATGGCCGTATAGGCATTGCTCTAAATAGAAAAAGAATTAGATTAGTGACAAGATGAAAAAAAATTCTTTGCAGTAGCAGCCTTACACTTTAACACAACTTAATTTGTAACATTAACAGTTAACAAAAGCTTCATTTAACAGCTCTATAACTCGTTCTTGTACATCCAGGAAGTCAGCCCACAGTAAATATAAATAAAATAATTTAACTTTCACTGCACACTAAAGACTAACAGATTTAACAATCCTCGTTATTGCTCCTTTAATCTCATCCATGAGTACACAGAACAGAACAATGAACTGCCCTCTGATATAGTGTCTCAAAAACAAAAAGCATCAAGATAGCTTTTCTGAGTGGACCAAAAGACAGGCTCCATTAATTTACTCTCCAGCCCACTTCAGAATGTGTGTGTTACTTCATAAGGGAAAAGAACATCTGCCACAAAAGTACAAAAATTAAATTCAAGGTGACTAAAAAGACAGTCAAAAGCACTAATTTCAGATGCACATTGTTCTTCATAGTCAAAAAGAAAGCAAGTACAAACTAAAAGTTTTTTCATAGATTTACTTATGACAGTAAAAACAGCTGACAGGGCTAAAAAAGGTGTTAGGGATGCAGTAATTAGTATATAGTTGCGCCGATATGCACATTCATGAAAACTGTGGTGGATGCAAGAGATAGGACATCAGGTGATATCGCTACATCACAATTTTAACTCCCTTAAAGATGATAAAAAGGTGAACTGACATTTTGGTAGAAGTTACAGGGAGAAGTTTTAAAAAAATCTTAATTACAGAACAATAAAACAAATGAAAAGACTGGACATGCCATTAATTGATTTAAATAATAAACACTGGACAAAGATTGATTAAAGGCTCACCTGTCTGGCCTGAGTATTCAGGTAAGGCTCAAATTCATCGTCATTCAAAGTATCCTTTTGGGTCACAGCTCCGTTTTGCACTGAAAAGGAAACACCCATGTCAACAGGTCTGTGAGCAAGGGGTAAGAGATCAAACATCAGCATAAAAAAAAATAAATCACTTGTTACATAACAAAACCACTCCTTGAAATTATTTATCACCAGAGAAAGAAAAGCAGAAAATAACTGCTCAGCATGCGTCAGATTACCCAGTATGTTAAATGCTTTGAATCAACCGTAGGGAAAATTAAAAGCACTACAGCACTAAAGAAATTGTTTCATGCAGCAACAGAGGAAATTTTTTTTAGGCTAGATTACACAAACATCACTTCGAAAGCAAATTTAATGCACGTTAAAATGTAGGTAGACCAGTAGTGCGTGGTACCCCCTCCCCCGAGCTAATGAACGCTCTGTTACAGGTGACGTTAGTGTGCTGGAAAACACGAGGTTGTCAAAGGTTTTCGGGGAAAGACAGAAAAGCAATAATATACAAATAAAGCGTTCAATGTGTATAGTCAACATCAGAGTATGCCAGCATAGTGACGGGAAAGCGCCGGGCCATTTCTGACACAGGAAAAGCATGTCGGAAGACGTGTCATTTTGGTTAACCTAGCAACCAGCTAATGTTAGCACGCTAGCGTCTCCATGTTAACGAGCGCCAAGAGTCCTTTCAACTTGACGGACTTGGCTAACATTAGCCAGGTGGCCAGCGTGCTGTAGGGTGGCACCTGTAGCTAAACACAACAAAAAAAAATGTTTATACTGACTGATAATGAGAGACTGAGCAGTTAAAAAAAAAGTTTTCCACGCATGCTGACACTACAAAAAGCATTAAAAGTAGAACCAGGAAAAGGATGCTCATGTGTATCATGTTGCCATTTAACATTAGCCGCTCCGGAGACGGTTAGCCTGAAGCTACCAGAGGGAATCTGCGCGATTTCAGGGATGTAACGAACACTTAAGATTGGTTTGGTTAAGGCCGGAAAATCTCCCCTAATAAACCAAGTACCGTTAAGCATTTCACTCGCATGTTATATGAAAACCTTTAAAGCGTGGACACAGAGGCCCGTTTTCCAAGAAGCTAGTAGGAAGCCAGCTATCGCATCCACTCACGCAAGATTTTCTAAGCAAACGGCACATAAAAAGATCCGCATTCTCCCAAAACACAAACCGATAACGTTAGATAATGCGTGTTCTTACCTTTATTAGCTTGGCCTTTCGGTCTCTGGATTGGGTCCAGGTGATTCATGAAGGTTTGATTTATGAGAAGAGAGGAAGGGGAAAAAATAGATGAAGAGATATATTTTCAGCAGTCAGTTCCTTTAGCAGGTGGTCAGGCCTACTGCACTACTGAGCCGCTGCCTCTGAGCTAAGCTATCCTCGCTAGCCCGTCGCGATGCTGAGAAATTTGGCCCTCGTAAATGTTCAGAAAATACCTCTCTTTACCTGTTCAAGAAGGCTGCTGGCTGACATGTCTTTCCCCCCCGGAGCCTGTGTAACTGTATTTACTCCTAAATAAAAGCGGCAGGGTGAAAAAATTGTCAAGCTATTGAAGAGTTTCAGCCAAGCACCCTTATCTCTCTACAGAGCCTAGTTCTACACAATGGCGGGCTGCCGTTTGCTTGACAGACTCCTCAACATGGCTGGGCGGCCCTCGTCTACCCACGATGATATTTATTTAGAAAAAACGTGCGCCCCCAGTGGTGTGGAGGAGTCAGGGGGCTACGTTATGATTTTCATAGTAACGCATCAACAGCTTTAAGATCTTTGGGTTATTAAATTATCACAAAAACACTGTATGATGTTACTACAATTGCTGCCAATGCAGGATCATTTATGGTTAAAATAGTACTTGTTCCAAACCATTTAATCTTGTTAATTTGTGTTTTGCTTTGTTTTTGTTAAAAATAATAGAGGCAAAATTGTTTACATTACAGGGGCCAGACTTAAATATAGGTAAAAAATCACTGTCTGTGACTGTGATTGATTAAGTACTTAAATAAGTACTTATAAAGTCTGCATCTAGCCCCGCTACTGTCATTGCAAAAACCTTGCAATTTGCCACTGCTGTAGTTTAAAGTTTCTTTCTTTCTTTCTTTCTTTCTTTCTTTCTTTCTTTCTTTCTTTCTTTCTTTCTTTCTTTCTTTCTCACCCACTAGCGGTTTCACAGTATAATACAATATGAATAATACTTGCCATTTCATCCCCTTGCCACAAGATGGACACCTAGTCACACTCATGACTTTCTGATTTATTTCAGGCAGCAAAATCAAGATTTCTTTCTGCGTGGCAAGATGCAATCTATACTGTTCCTCCATTTCTCTTCCTATGAATCACAGAAAGGTATTCTGCTCATTTACACATGCACAAAAGGCATTTCAGGAGTAGATCCTTTTTATTGGGAGTTAACCAAAAACTCTGTTCTTAATGGGATAATCATTTGTTTGAGGTTGATCATGCAAGCCTTGGTGATTTTCACACTAATTGCAAGTCTATCTGTACTGACATGGACTCAGTTCGTGAGTCATCCTTTATAAATTAATTAAGAATATACCTGCCCATTTGAGTCTCGTTCATTTTTCATCTCAAGACCAATGCTAGATTTCTTTAGTAGTCTAATTTTCATATATGTGCTATAAACTTTAATCATCCAAAACATGTAGCGTTATCTACAGTCATTTATATTACCAGCTCTCTAATATTCAATTTATAAAAGTTAACATCATGCAGAGCACTTGGGTGAAATGGTGATCCCTCCACCCCAAGCTACTGTATGTGGCATGTGACTAAATTGCACCTAAGAAGGCATGACACAGTGCCAGGAATAACCCCATCCTTGCAGCCACACAAACACAACACACACATCATAACTCTGCAGGGGAGAATAAAACGGTGAAGCTTACACACTTTTCTCTGTAAGAAGGTGGGATTTTATTCAATCACATGCAAAAGACAGACAATTTGAATGATGGTCCAAGAGCCATGGTAAATACTATTACTCCAGAGATAAAGTAATGTGTATACGTGCTGAAGTATGGGATATAAAACTGACTTTACTCAGTGTAAGAATAACAAATGCAAATAGGGATGACAAACCAGTAGCAGTGACAAGACATTTGACTTGTGAAACACGCCTAGGACAGTAGCATGGCATGCATGTATCATATTCTGCCTTTCAACTCTCAATCATTTTTGGGTGCTTGACTTTTTTTTTTCCCTGGGGCTTGTTGACTGGTGCAGATTGGACAGGTGGCATAGCATGGAGAAGAGTTGGCTGCTTACCAGCCAATAAAAATAGCTGTGGTCTCCATGATGTCACCGGTGAGTAAATCATTGCTCCTGAGTGCAGAGAGACACATAAAATGATGAAATAAATGCAGATTTGTGTGTTCAAAGACAGTTTGTTTGGTTTTTTTTTGCTGATTTGCTTCTATAGTTTGTGTCATTGTTTTTACACCAAAGTGTAAAATATCTACTCTCTGCAGATATTCTTCATGATTTTGTTATGTCTGCATGTTCAGATGCATCTTTATACACCCAGGAAGATGTTAAAACAAGAGCAAGGAAAGGCCACTGCACTAACCCTGCGTACCACTGCCAACACTGCCATCTTCAGCCAGTCACACTGGCTGCAGTTGCCAGAAAGGGTGTACAAACTAAAGCCGGAGTCTGATCTCACTCCCATACCTGGCATTCTAAAGCCACAACACCATGCTGCTGATGAGGAACCTGATCGGTCGTAAATCTTCCCTGTTTGACCATGTGACACGCCAAATTTGTGATTCTGCCCTCTGCCCACCCTCCGAATCGCATTCCCTCCAACCCCTGCCACCAGTATTGCCCTTCTAACTGCAGGCCTTGCTGGCACCCTGAAGCAGGAATGTCAGGCAGGAAGGTGACAATCCCACATGTCCAGATGAGTGGTTCGGTGTGCATCTTTCTTCTGTTTGTATGTTTTCCTTTGGCCTTACTGTATATCTGTGTGTGCTTATAAGCTAGTATGTGAAATTGTAATTTTGTGTGCCTCGCTCCAGTGACCCATGTGAGTATGTGGCAGCAAAACAGTCTCAGCAATAGGATGTGAGGAATGTAGCACTTGTTAGGCTCTCTGAGGATGCTGTTAATTCACATTCTATCCATTTTATAAGGTTAGCCTTCAATACAATTGAGCATATTTACTTAGGGAGTGACTTACTTGTTGTATAACTGACTTCCCAATTATCATGCAATTTTATACTCTATCAATGTATCATAACTCTGTTTAATACACATTAAAAAAAACTTTTATATTATCTGTCTGTCTCCTTTATAGAAATAACCAATAATTTTGCATATTTTAGAGAATTCACTCTAGAAACAGACAAAAACATTATTGCTGACCTCTTTTCAAAGTAAACAGTACTGGTATTATTGCATGGTTAATTGCTTAAGAAAGTAATCCATGACCATGGTAATTAGTGCTGGAAGTAGCCTATCCCAGCTGTTAGGGCGCGAGGCAGGATACACCTTGTACAGCTCACCAGCCTGAGCCAACATGGAAAGACAGACAACCATTCACACCTATGGACAATTTAGAATAATCAGTTAACCAAACTCCATTAAGTGCATGTCTTTGGACTGTGGGAGGAAACCAGAGCACCTGGAGAAAACCCACCTAGACACAGGAAGAATATGCAAACGCCACACAGAAAGGCCTAACTCATTCAAACCTAGGACCTTCTTCCTGTGAGGCAGCAGTGCTAACCACCACACCATGCTGCCACATTTTTTAAATCATATCATAAGAAATATATAAATGACTGTAATAACTGAATTGTAATGTACAACTTAAGAAATTAAAAAGAAAACAAACAAGCAAAAAAAAAGAAAAAAAAGATGAAAAACCTCCACCCCGTGTCAAAATGTTTCAAAATCACAAATGATGTCTTATCGCCATTTGAGGAGAATGCACAATGAATGCTTTCAACCACAGTAAAGCCTAATTGTGACAGACTGAAAAACTGTTTAGGCAACAGAACGTTTTGTTTGAAGTCTGATCGTAATCTTAATGAGTTGTTTCAATTTGATCTATTTTTTTTTTTAATTGTAGGCTACTGAACCGAGAGCATCCTCAAAGGCAATAAAATATATAACTGTAAAGACTAATGCAGGAAATACACATTTATACTTACCTAACTTCTAGATTCAAACTCTGGAAACTTGGGCCCCCGGTAGCCTGTGGGGGGACAATGAGGAGGTTGTTTGAGGAAGAAAATAGCTGCACACTTGCACATTCTATCACAGAGGATTTATCACCAACATTTGTGTAGAAGGTTGAATGAGCCAGACCTGTCCATATGTGGCCCTTTGTATGTATGTGTGTGTGTGTGTATGTGTGTGTCTCGGTGTCTGTCTTTCCTATGACATTTGGTGATGATTTTGAACAGCTGAGATGAGTTTGTGAACTGGACAACGGGGCAGCTGTACATCTCTGTCTTGGACATATACATACACACACACACACACACACACACGCACACACACGCGCACACACACACACACACACACACACATTGAGGCACATAAACAACAGTGGAATCCTGAGGGGCCAACCCCCTCGGGACCAAGCCACACTGGTCCTTAATAAAGGACTTGTTGTTTCAGGAGGTAGGTTCTATGGTTTCAGGTTCATATTGCAAGCCCCACTTTACAGACCATCACCATTTGCTCACTGATAACATTTTCCTCGATGGCATTTACATCTTAATAAACTTTATATTGTGTCTGACAGTTTAACTTCAGTGATCTTATAAAGACAGCAGTACAGAGAGTATGTGCAATTATCACTTTAATGTTCTCAGGTATTTCTAGCGCAGAGTATAAACTATTAATGGCGGCATTGCAATTTGAATAGTGGTCTAAATAAAACCTAGTTGCCATTACTACCTCAGCTGGTCTGCAAATCTCAGCCAATGAGAGACTTTGCCTGGTCAGACCTCTTTTAAGAGAGGCGGGACTTAAATGTGCTGAAGGGTCACAAGGAGTGATGTAACCTGTGTTTATTTTCAGCATATACAAGTAAATGTAGACACATCACCAAACATTTCCCCTCAGAAACACACACAAGGGAAATTAAAGACTCTTTCACATACTGTTCTTTGCATGCAAAGAGTTTGGCATGCACTACTGAATCTCACTGACAAAAACACATGAAGCAACTGGCTAAATTTTGGCCTTTGGGACCAATGCCATGTTTCTGCAAGCTGGTTCTCTCTTGCCTTCTTCCTAGTTTGGTCACTTGATGACAAATGTGGCCACATGTATGTGCGCACACACTCAGCAGCAGTCTCTTATACACGCAATCACAAATGTGCACAGGGGTTGGCTGTGGCTGGGGAAGACAGGGTGATTAAATAGAGATAAGGTGTGTGTATCACTAGGGAAGACAAGTGAGGTGGGGGGCAGAGACCGAAAGAGAGACAGAGATAGAGAAATTTAGTCATGGCCATTAATACTAATAGTGGCCTCCCTTCCCTTCCGTCAGCTGCAGCTGTTGATCACGCTGGTGTAACAGTGAGCTTTCTAGCATTGCATCACTCTCTTTCTCCTTGACTCCTGTGCTGTCCTGCATCACATTACCCTGCATGCACATGGATCTAGTAGCCCATATTCCACAACTTGCTGCAAGGGCAATGGACTGAAGTAGGGTTAATGCCCAAATAAGGTTACTAAAATACTTATTGTATGTTTTAGAAAGTGATATTTAGTTGCTCTCTTGGGATTGTATACAATGCTGCCACTGTGCAATATAGAGTAATATATCACAGAGCTATGCTGCAAATAATGATAATGATTTGAGACTAAGGAAACAGAGAGAACTTGCATATTTCAGCGTATCCCCTGCTATTTAAGAGCATGCTTGATCAATTAACATGCCAATAACCTGGCACCAGTTATTCACAGTATGTATGATGTATGCATAGCAAGATGTCGGTCATGTTCTGCATCTAGAGAACGCAGCAGAGGGACGATGTAACTTCCCAAGGAGCTCGTCCACTAGCATACATCAGAGACATTCCACCTCATCTGACACTCGTCCATGGAATTCTGCAAACTTTCCACACTATTCTCCCAGGCATTCTGAAGTGCCTGTCAAAAAGACTGGCATGCCTAAACATCAGCCACCTGTAAACACTTAAAAACAAGTGAAAGAGGCTGCACTTTTTGGAAAAAGTGTTCTTCAGGCTGAATGTTTTCTGTTTTTTATTTGTACTCGGGCACAATGAATTCAATGTTTCTGTGGTGTTTGTTATTGTCTATGTGCATGTTTGTGCGTGTGTGAAAATATCTTTTTGTTTGCACTGCTGATAGGTGATAATTTGTCATAGATTTGTGCATAGTCCCTTTCTCCTCTATGTTGGTATGACCAGTGTATGCAACCTATAGTTGACACCTATGTGTCATTCTGGGAACCCACTAAATACTTCAGATGACTTGAAGGTTTACTTGGCAACCAATAGCTGTTTTAAGACCATAGATACACTTTTGGCCTGGACTGAGCACAAAGTTTTCAAATATCCAAAGTACATGGAGAGGAATAAAAAAGTCACTGAATCGCATGCATCATGTGCTCATTGTTGTGTGCCTAGTTTTAAAGCTCAATGACTTCATCCAAATCTATTTGTGTAACTGGATGACATTCTCTTTAACCCTTTTTTAACACCAGGATTATGATGGTGTGGAGCCCTAATGAGTTCCAGTGTGTTTTCAGTTTTTTAGAATACACTCTTACCTATTCTTTGAATGTCGTATTCACAAATATTGACATAATTTTCGCCTGGATCTTTTAAATTTGCTTTGCATAATTACAGCCTTCAGGCAGTTAATTTCAATAGTATGTCAAATTTGCTCGAAAGCAATCAGATATGTGGTGCTAGTGGGAGTCTTAATGTTGGGGATGCGTGGTGTTGAGCGCTGGTAAAGGTGGGAGGGGTTGACACAAAGATGTACAGGACAGGACACCCTCATGCTTGCTCCATAAACCTCTCCACATTTTGCTACCGCAGCTGTGTGGCGCACGCAAGGAAAGCGGAGAGGTGCGCTCCTTCTGGAGTGACTATGTCGAGTCTGGAACGGGCTTTTGTACACTGATCGGCGCTTAACAAGCCATTTTCTCTCCGACGAAAACGGAATGTTGCCGCTCTCTCTCTCACTAAGGTTGGTTTCAGCAGAGCATTGAAGACATCGCTCATTTACCATGAGCTGTTTGGATGTTATGTACCCAGCCTATGGACATTACGCACCGTACGCACCGACTGCTCCTGCTTTTTTCAATAACTTCCAGGTAGGATATGAGCTCATGTGAAAACGTTTTTGTGATAGATGTCATAGATTTGTGCAAACCCTTTCTCAAGTATTAGACCTTTCAAGTATTAGCGCTTGTTCAGGTAGTTAACAGCTAGGCTGTTGTATGCAGGTTGTGCGTAAAAGAAAAAAAGAAAAGGAAAAAAAGATTCAAAAAGTTTTTTTAAGTTTGTGATTTAAGTATAAGTTTGATTTGTTGAGATTTTTTTCTTTATTTCTGTATTTGTTATACCAAGCACAGAAGCCATTCTGCACCCACTCATTAGCACACAGCCGCTCGCACGCACACACAGCTTACACATACCAGTGCTGCCTCATACAAAGAAGAGCATCATGTCAAAATGTCTCATAGTCAGCTCCAGAACTGTTAGCTGCAACACCTGTCTCAACCCTCTCCCTGTCCTCTAACGCTGTGCCAGGCTCCCACAGGTCTGAACAGCACTTCGCCTCATTGCCGGGTTTTTATGGACACTCCCAGCGGCCCCGAGGGGATGTCTGGGGGCCCAGGCACTGGAGGATCGACTTCCTCCTCATCTTCATCCAGCTCTTCTTCCTCCTACACGTCTACGACTTCAAGGCCAGAGGAAGGCCCTAAAGAGAAGCAGGAAGCTCCCGAGGCAGAATACCTGACTTCTCGCTGTGTCCTCTTCACCTACTACCAGGGAGACATCAGCAGCGTTGTGGACGAACACTTCTCCAGGGCCCTCAGCTCCTATATGGATGGAGAGGGCAAACGGCGGGCACCAGAACATCAGGGAACAGGTAAATTTCAAAGTCCATACATTAAAAAGAAATTAAAAATTTATACAAACAAAAGTGAACACCTGTCTGTGTACCAGTAGTACAAAGCCACAGTGTGTATGTGGTGATCTTGTGTGATGAAACAAAAAAACCAAAATAAAAACAACTTTGTTACGCATATTCATTATTAAACAGAAATGTGCGCAATATATGAACATGAAAAAAGGAACACCAAAGTTTTTTTTTTCCACCAAAATTTTTAATCAACTAATCCCATGTATTTTTGGTGAGTTTACATGATGATTGTGGGTTCTCTCCTTCACTTAATTCTTCACCTCCCGTGTATTTAGGGAAGCACAGGTGCCAAATTTGTCACAGTTGAGACATCTTGCGTTGAGTTTTTGAGGCCACACAGGGTGTGCTCACAGCTCTGCAGAGCACAGAGTGTCACACAGGTGATTTGATCAAATGAAGGACTTCTTTGTTTAAAAAAGCTGTCCCTGAAAAGGTCAGGGCATAGGGTCATGAAGGGTAAGAACAGTTGGAAATCAAATGTGTCTTCTTTGACTCTGCTAGGCTAAAAGGTAAAAAAAAAGGCATGAGAGAGTCAGCACACTTTCATGTATTGTTGGTTTTGGGGGTGAAAACCCCCCACAAATCCGGAGATTCTTGGTTGGCTACAAGTCTATATGTGACACTATCTGTGTTGTATGTTTTGGCAAGTTTATCACCATCAGATGATATGGAATTACGAGTTTATTGTGGGTCACATTAATACCAAGTACAAGATAATCCATAACTGTCATCCAGAAAAGCTTAAAAAAAGCTTAAATTAGTTGTTGTTTAAAGATATTCATTTCTTGTTTTTATTGTCTTAAATCTGATTGCACCACAATGCAAAGAAAAACTGGCCATTTGAATCTTTTAAAGATGCCAATGTCTGTTTTCTACCAGCAGCTTGAAGATATCCTCTGGATATCCATGTAGGGCCTAAAGCCTCTACTCACTCTGTGGCTCTGTCGGTTTTAGTCTCTTTCCTTGTTGAGTCGGACGTCTTCATTTCAGCACCAGTGCACGCTCCCTGCCTCACAACAGATGCTATGTTTATACATGACCGTAAGCGCACAGCCTCGCCGCGGTATCCCCTTCAAACGTCTCCATGGCTGCCATTCTGTCTCCTGCTTCAGCTCTTGCCCCACAATGGTTGCTCAGCCAGCTGCCCACCTGCCAGTCAGATTTATATATGTTGTGGTCATTGTGATATGGGCAGTGGGAAACACTGCCTCTTGGGGTGATGCATAGTGTATTTTTTCAGATAAATATCCCCCGAGAAAATTATACCGCTAAAAACACATAACGGCTTGCTGACATTCTGTCAAGGGCGAGGAGAGGGGGGGAGCAGAGAAAACAACAGGTGGGGGTGCAGAAGACTGAAGAGAGGGTTGGCGGGTGCTAGCACAGGGCCGGGATTGCTTGTCGAGTGTGTGTGTGTATGTCTATGTGTGCTTGAGTGTGCTGTGAGACTTTCAAAAGTAGTGGGCTGACAGGAGAGTGAGAGATGTCACCATAGCAAGTGATTTAAGACCCTGTGAGTCTTGGGCTCGCTCCAGGTCAGAGCGCCTGCCTTATATAGAATTCCAGGGTATAGGGACATCACGCTTTCTACCTTTCTCTTTAGCTCTCACTCCCTCTGTCTGCTCGAACGTGGTTGTGTTTATTTCTGTGTCTTGTTGGGGCTGGGACAGTGTGACAGTATGATCCAATGGGGAAGATATCTGGGCCAGAGGGTGTAGCAGTCATGTGAGTGACATCTATGTTTTAGTATGTGTTGCGCCTCCTGTGCAGTTCCAGTCTTTCCATTTGCCTCTATAAATCTCTTCAATTCACTACACAGTTGTGCAGTAGTTCATGACTTGGCCTAAATTTGACTGTTGTGTCCTCCTCCTACCCCTTTTCTTCCATCTCTTCCTTTATTAGATACCCCGTCACCTAGCAGCAGGCGAAGCTTCCCCCCATCCTTCTGGGACAGTAACTACTCCTCGCCTCAGAGTCGCTCCCACTGTGAGACTGGTGCACCTTCCTATTCCATGGACCCATATGTATCAGGGTTACACCCCAGCCTGCAGCACCCACACGCTCATCCTCACCCACACGCCCATCCTCACTCTCACCCTCACCCACCAGAAAGCTGGGGATATCCACAAGCCCAAGCCTACGGGCCCCCACGGCCTCTCCATGAACTGTATTCGCCATCAGCTTTGGAGCCCCACTACGGGCCCCTACTCATGCCCACTGTGAGGCCACCTCATCTCGCCACCTTGCCAAGCCACTATGAAGTGAGCAAGCTGGAGCCCACTACCTCATGGCCCAGTCTGCTTCCCCCAGGAGATGTCAGCCAGACTCTGGCACTCAACATGGATGCAGGTAACCACTCAACCATATCAGGCTTTTGCAAATATTTTGGATGGTACAGGTTTTGTTTTAGTGACAGTTTGTAATCTGACCAGATGTGGAAATTTTTATTTATTTTACTATACTTTGGGCTTACTAAAGTTGAATACCAAAGATAATGAGTGCCTACTTGAAAAATTTGAGTGCAAGTTTGAAGTTTTATCCCTTTAATTTTGACAACCTGGGCAGTCTTAATTTTAAAATGTCAAACATTAATAAAAATATGCAATCCGGCAATCATTTACACAAACACCCACGCTCTACCGCACACTGCTGGATTAACTTTGAGCCCCTATAATTCACTGTATAGGAAAAAAATGTGCAGATGCGTTGGTTTCCTATAGAAATGCATAGAAAACATTTGTATAGAAAATGATATAGACTCAAGAAGTTGAATAACTCAGTCACCATTATAGACACTCCCACGCATGTAGACACACACTCACAAATGCACACAAAACATCATAATCATCACAGAAGCCCCCCCCACCCCCCAAAACACAGCGTTTATCCCCACCTGACCCATCACCCCTCGAACACC
>VUQK01001894.1:3726-14126 GCA_015106715.1 Bujurquina vittata
ACTGGTGAGTCATCCTCCTTCCTGCTTTTTTTTTTTTTTTTTTACTAATTTTGGGAAGAGCTGTGAGATGGAAGGAGAATGGACCAGCTGATTTTGTACTGACAGTGAATAAATAGATGTGCTGAACAAAAACATCTCAACTGGGAAAGGTGTGATAAAGATCCTAAAACGAATGAACAGGTACTTTATTTTGTAGCCCAAAGGTACCCTAATTCCATCATATGACATTGCTATCATTGTCACAGCCCCACACACGCACCTAGCACCTTTAAACTCAAACATCTACAAAACCAACCCTCATGCATCATCACCAGACCTCAGCCTTAGCCTTGAATTTTAAGAGAAACAAAAGTGCTCACATTTTGTGGCCTTCTCTCATTTGCAGTGTTTTAAACACGGTGCCTGCATAATGACTTTGCAGTCCAGTACAGCCACTGATAATTACAAGCAATGCAGCAGGAGTTGTATTATGCAGTTGTGATGGCTCCTTGCTGAGCTTAGAGGGGACGAAACACAGAATCACCATGCTGCAGCTAATATATAACAATGGCATTTTACACCAATATAATAGAGATGCTGTTAAAAAAAAAAATTATCTTTTTGTCTGTGCTGACAAAAGCATTAAGTCTGCATGATCCATATACCACGTCATTGGTATTTTGCCAGCTATGAAACATACAGCCAGCAATTCAAAAATGTTAACTTTATAATTAATGGAAAAAAGTGCATGATTTCTGTGGCCATGACTTTGAATGAACTGATGTTACTTCCTGGATGATGTGTTGTCAGTTTACAGTATGTATCTATGATTGCATACATAAAGAACACATTAATGCCAGGTATCCCATTACCAAATATTGATTTAGCATTTATTAATATTTTATATTTACCGTGTGCATAGTTGCCAGCAGCAACGCTGTTAATGTAGCATTAGTATTCTTCTACAGATGTAATATCTGCTGTGTGTTTGCATTTGTGTGTGTGTGCGTGCAGCGGTCAGTAATACATGCTATCAATGAGAAAATCTGTGTTTCCCTTCTGGTCTCTGATCACCGAATATCTGAATAAGATCTTTATTTTACTGGTCTGACTCTTTTAATCATTCGGTGTGGAGGATCACCCTTTCTCTGAAGCCCTGTGTTTTTCCTTTTATGCTTTCTTGCCTATCCCTCTGCTACAGCAGACATCTTTGCTCTGTCACATACTCCTCTTTTCTCCATGTCCTAAGATTACAAACTAAACTGTTCTTTCCCACCATCCTTTCTTCCTCAGACACACAGGTCTGAAGTTTTGCTTGACTACTTGACATACTGAGTTGGATGTCTGCCCACAGCTTTAAGCTTATCACCAGTGACAACAACATAGCGAATTCTGCCCAAACGGTGAAGCATCTCACTGTGATCCCTGCCAGAAAGCTGTCATACGAGGCCCTGAGTGCAGCCACAAAACCTTACTGAAGAGATTTTGCTCTTAAAACATTGGTCATATTCAAATATTCACTCAACAAGGACACAGATTACCTTGTCTGATCTCTCATCATATCCTGTCTCCAACCTCAGCCCAGAGGGACTTGAAAGTCCAAAGTATTTTCTTCAGCTACAATACTTCTAAAACTAGATGAAATATCCAAAGCCTCAATATTTCAGTACTTCATCTAAGCAGCTTTGCCCTTCTGTGTCACATTCAACCTGGTATGAGGTTACAAGGCTTTAAAGGGAATGCCGTAATACATCCAGACCAATGCTGGACCGTCTTCACTACCATTATTATTAGTACCAAGTGCTTAGGTCTGCCTACCATATAAAAATCTAACAACTCTCCCACTAAGCCGTGGCTTTCCTCTCCTGATGTGCAAATAAGTCGGAACAGACTATTAGGAAAACCATTTCTAGCCAATTCACTCAATATGACTAACCTCTCAAACCTTTCTACGTCCACCAGTTCACCAGCGAAACGTCGAGGTTTAAGCTTACAGTACTGTAGGGTTGAGTTTTAGCAACATATTAAATAGGCCAATTTTAGAGAAGCAAATTCTCTCATTAATATTATTTAACACTTTTTTGTGTTAAATAAAGGAGTGGCTGTTTATTTAACTGTCGGCTGGGTGCTTGTTGACCTGGTGGATGTTAAGAAGTTAAGAACCACTCAACACTCCCGGCATTTTTTTTTGTTGTTGTGGCCTCATTGTAGGCTCTAAAAGGAGATTGTAAACTGCAGCAGGTGGTTTACCAGAAATGGGCCAATTTATAAACATAAAACCAACCAATGAATTATATCAGCAGTGACATAACTTAGCAGGTCACACGCAAGCAGACTTGCTGAGGGAGTAATCTACTACAACAAAGGTTCAGCCTTGTAATCTGAATAAAGCTTGGGCCATGTGCACACGTACGCTGGTATTTTTGAAAAACAGAGATTTTTCTGCTTAATTTTTGAAACATATCTGTCAAGAATCTGGCAGAGCAACAGGCGGTGATATAACCTGAACTGTATAGAATGATGCCTGATCCGAAGCCTAAAAACAGCAGAGGAATGAAGGTGGACTTTTGATTTCTTTGTTCAAATGTGAATGCAGAAAAACTTTTTTTTTAATTGTCAGGACTGATTTTTCAGTAACCTTTTCATTGACTTCAAATGCTGTTTACGTCTAAATGAAAGGCCAGAATGCACAGAAGAGTCCTAGTTAACTAAAATACACACGTACATCTAAACGGGGCCTTAGTTTATCACTTTTTTCTCTCTTTAGAAACAGCTCGGCAACACTAAGGCCCAGTTTACAGGAGAATGTTTTCAGATGAAAATGGTAATGTTTTGACACATTTTTGCTTCCCATTTACATGAGAACAATGTCAAAATTACACTTTTTGAATACAGGTTCCAGACTGGAGCGTTTTCAACACGTTCCAGTCGGGAGCCTATAATACATACCGAATAGGAACCTTTACAAGACACAACATAAACACCAAGCGAACCAAGAACCCAAAGAATGTTTACAAACAAAACTCAGAACACTGGCCAAACTGACCCAAGCCCAGAGCAAGGCTGCTTTACTACAAACAACCATACATTTATAAACTTTCTTATTTTTCACCATATATATCTGGAATATATGCGTGTAAACTTGACCAGTCAGAACTGTATAGAGCAACAAATATTAGTCACCATCAGATCCAGAGTGATCTGCTGTTAATTATGTTACTGTTGCTGTGCAGTGTGTAAATGTCAACATAGCACACACACACAGACACACACACAAAATCTGAAACACTGGAAAATGTTCAGCCCATTTTGGAAACTAATTTAGCTCTATATGGTAAAATGCAATGACAAACTACAGGATGAATTCAAAGCTTCGGCACACCCACCTGTGGCACTTACACCCTTGTTGACATCTACCCAATAAATGCATGTTCATAGCGGCACCAGTTGAGATTGCATGCACATTTTTTTTCCGTATTAAATTTTGGCAGTTTTGCACTGCAAAAGGGGGAAAAAATCCATCTATGCAATAAATCACAAAAATGACTCATGAATGTTTAGTGAAACCTGAAAGTATTTTTTAATTAGATTTATTTATTTTTAAATTTTTTACGGGAAAAGAGGGTCTGGGTTCACACAATCAGTTCATCCAAGTCAGAAATACACTAAGGGATAGATTTACTGAGGGCCCCTTCACTGACTTCCCATTTATTTTAATTATCGTGGGAAGCAAACCTGAGGCCATCATCCACCTACAGACTGAAGAATCTATTAAATAAACTGCTGGGTTACTGAAGAGATAGTGGAGGTGGAGATGGTAAAAATAGATGGAAGATTTTTCTCTTCATTCATGGGGAACGTGGAAGAACTAGCTCCCTCCATTGGCCGTGACACAGGCCAGTGGGGCTCTAATGTTCACTGAGATGTGGCTTTAGGTGAAACTTCTTCACTGGACGCTTCAATTCAATTCAATTTTATTTATATAGCGCCACGCCGTGGGGAATTTTCCATGTGAGTGAACTGAAAAACAACAGGAAGAGGAGACGGTAAGGGGCTTTGGCATTTTCATTCTTTCTTGATTGGATAATTCAGGACATCTCTATATTGTCAGTCCCAAGGGGAGATATTGCCTTACTGGTTCAACCATATTGCCTGCTATGGGAGCTTACATCAGCCACAGCTGTTAGCATTGCATAACATCACCCAGTGAGATCTCACAGGATTACATATACATCATTCCAGCCCCTCATTTGAAATGCCCTTTGATTTTTAACACAGCTCCCAATTCCACTCTTGCCATTAGCTTTCCCCACTATAGAAACTGTACATCACTTAAGCAGCTATATGCCAGTACTAAGGGTGCATAAAGCTCCACTGATTAGCCCCTCAGCAGATCAGACCACAACCTTATCCATCTGTCTTTAAGTATGTGCCAACTGTCAAGCAGCTGCACATTTCCCCTCAAAAGACTGTTTTGAGTAGCCTATAGGGGCTCTGCAGTGCAGGACTAGCTGTACTTGATTAATGATTGCATTATATGTTTGACTGGAGCCTGCAGTTGCAACAAATATACTGTAGTGCCCAGTGGCAAGCAATAGACTTCTATGGACATTAACAAGAAGGAAATTCAAAGCCAGTGCCAGCTGTCAGAAAACCTATGCTAGTACTCACCAACCTAAATAGGACAGTTAGTACACCCACGCAAAACCCTACAATCTCAGAAAATAAATTACTTAATGTACATTTACATAGTACTGCCCCAGTGACAAGCTGTTGGACCACTTAAGTCTGCTGAGTACACACAGGGTATGTTATTCTTACCGTTGTGGCTTTTAGCTTGTAGAAAGCAGTCCAGTGAAAATGATTATATTTTAAACTATTTTTTCTTTGCATTGATCTTGATATTGTACCTAGAATCTGGAAGAAATTGGATAAATGAAATTAACTTGTACCTGAATGATGGGAAGAGCAAAGTATGGTGAAGGAGAGAAACAGCTCATGAGCCAAAGTATACTGCATCATCTGTCAAACATGGTGGAGGGGATGTTAAGGCACGGGCATGTATGGCTGCCGGGGAAACTGGGCCACTGGTGTTTCCTGATGATGTGACTGCTGTTAGAAGCAGCAGGATTGATTGTGAAGTGCACAGATTTAGCCTAAAGCTGCAAAACAACCCATTTACAATGTGAAGTGCCATCCAATCAATGACCACCAACATATACAGCAAAAGAGTTTCTCAAGGCCAGGAAATGAAGTGGGCTGAAGTAAATACCTATTAAATCATCTGAAGGGAAGAAATACAGTATTTGGTGATGTCCATTGGGTTCTACAAGTTTTAAAATTATATTATTATTTTCAAAATTATTTAACATGTTTCAGTGTTGTTCCTTTGAAAAATGGGGGACTGTGTATAAAAACATCAGTAACATGTCTGCACTTCAATCACAGCTTTATTGTTTGGTTTAAAGTCTGCTGTGGTTGTGTACAGAGGAAAAACTACATACTTTATGGAACTATCTGTAGTAGTTTGGGGGCCTGGTCCCAAACTTCATGCCTTCATCCCAAAACTATAGAAAATAAACATTTTGAGTTGATTGTATCTCCTAGTTCACCAGCTTCCAAACTGGGAAGATACAATAAGTAAGGCTTGAAAAGCCAATCTTGAATCTCTGCATTCTCAGCAGTAGCCCTCTAAAAGGGTGAGTAATTTCCCCCCCCCGTGCTGCTCTCATTCTGCCTCAGTGGCTGCACCTCCAAAAACCTCCATGTGAAGCTCCCAAAGTTTGCTGACAGCACAACTGTTCAGATGCTCACATTGCTTTATTCATGATGGTGATAAGTGAGCGTGCAGACATGAAGCAAAACAGCTGGCTGTCTGGTTTCAGCTGACACAACCCGGGGCTAAATGCTGTGAAAACATTAAAGATAAGGGTAGGCTTCCAGAGGAACCACCGGCCGCACCAGGCTGTTTTCCATCACCATTCGCCCTGTATTCAAGCTCAGGAATTTGCTGTTTCTTTAAGGTTTGAGGTGGTGGAATTCCACGTGCTGCGTCCACCCAGAAACTCAGCAGATGCAATTACTGTGTCCATGTGAGACGTCCAACCGCTGTGATGTAACCAGGGGTGATCACATCATATCATCCAGTTGGATAAAATCACTTGAAGCAACTTGCCCTCCCCCCAGGCCCTCTTACAGCACAAGGATTAGGAAGCATTTGACAGCAGTCCCCAATCAGGAAAGTGCTTATAGAACTGTCAACACCAAGACCTCAAGATACATGAACAGCTTTTTCCTTAGAAGTGTCTCCCTAATGAACAAAGATCTGCCCACTCTCACACAGCCTGTCATCTGTGCCCTTACAAGAATGCAGTGCATGAAATATATATCTGAGGGAAGACTTTAAACTACATTTCCCAGAAATCTTACCACACTGCACTAAACTAGCATTAAACAAAACTCACTTTGAGCAGTTAGGTTATGTTGACAGACTTTTTAACTTCTTAAGTTTTACAAATGGAATTTATATAAAATCTGTGAAAAGGTTTTTACACAAGGGTAAAAAAGCTAAATAAGGCTGGCCCCAATTTAAAACTTTGCCATTGAATTTTCTACAATGCATACCATTTTTTTAAATTTATTTTTTACTTTTTCAATTTTTTATATTATGTACTTCATAAGAAAGGCACAACTCCAAGTCTAAAAAGTGATGCCACTGCAAAAGGACTTTCAGCTTGCACTCTAAAGATGCCAAAACAAATTAGTCAGGGTGTTTCAGTTATTCAGCCAGACCCACCCCTTGCTCATCATACCCATCTTCAAAAACCCTGACATGGTAAAAGGCAAAATTGTCAATTCAGGATTTCAGTGGATGATTAAATGGTGACTGCATCCATTTTTGTATGGTCCTTCTTTTCCTACATTAGCACCCATGCCATTCAAATCAAGTCAAGCAATATGAATGGAGTTTTGCAATTCAAGCACCTATCCTTAGTAGGAAACACCTCTGAGTGCTTTATTGCCCCTCTCATAGGGAAGCAAACAGGGTCCAAAAAGTTGGATAGCTGTTGCATTGAAACTTAGGCATATTTAGGCACTAACTAATCACCTCAGTTAGTATGCACTTCACGGACATTTCATACTGTTAAAGATACTTCTTGATCTCGTGCAACACAGAGAATGCCTTATTTCCTTCAACACTGGGCCTACTGTATGACTCATGCAGGTTAACCTGAAAGGCCAAGCCTTTTTCTTTTAATGAATGTAGCCTTAACTAGAATCATATGACACTCGAAGTCCGATTTCAGCCTCTCACATAAGTTAACCGCAAGCACAGTGGATTTAAAACATGGATTAAATATTAACCTCAAGAATCTGAGTCAATATTTTCAAGCATTGACTTTCTGGGGGCAGCCCGAAAGATGAGTAAAGATGAGTTTAAACTGTATAAACTTAATAATTTGTATAACCAAGAACTTAATGATGGGCATTTTGTGTTCATTTTTTAAAAATTGCTTGTGCGTAAGGCCCATGACATCTATTTTTAAACCCAAAGTATAAATCATAGATAATTGTTGAAATTTTGCAGAAATGCTTTCTCTTCTCAGATTTAACTTCACATGGTTTCAAAATAACAGACTGCTTTCCACTACAGTATTATATTATAGACAACCATTAGGGGGTCAGCTATTTGTGCACGCTAGCATGAAATAATAGAATCCTTTTTTCCTTGAGTAAATGACCTACAAAAACAAAACAGATGCAAACAACATGCAGTCCAAAGCTGAATCTGAGTGCATGGTATTTTTGGTGTTTTGGACGTTTGTGCTCAGCACATTTAGCATAAAATCTGCATAGAACAGCCTTTACAAAAGTCATGCCCCCATTTTGATTCTACTCACAGTCAACATCCACTTTGACAATGTACTCTTCAGTGACTAATGGCATGCAATGGCTCAGCATTCATTTTTAGCTCCTTGGTATCTTCCCCCATTCACCCTGGGCCCTGGAAGAGACAAGAGACACTGGAGGCTATTAACATGAGAATGATTAATGTGCCTAGCTGAACCTTGTACTGTAAATCATTGCTTTAAAAAAAGGAAAAATCTGATGTACACGATGCCGCGTCATTACATGATCACAAATAACCCTGACAAAATAGTCATGGAAGTGCAACAGAAATGGTTTTTAATGCTGATTTATGATGTTTTGTTAAGTGTGGTGATCTAAATCCTGAGTGATGGCTTGTCTGAGCTTCTGTACAAACACTGAAGCCCTAAAGGCAAAAATATGAAATTAAAAAAACAACAAAAACAGTTCAATATACCAATTATACGAGCAAAAGGTGCAAAGAAATTCAAATGGTATTCAGTCGTAATAATAATCAGGTTTTTTGTTCCTATTTGAACTGTTCAGCTTACGACCGCTTGTGGGCTAAATCCCTAATCACAGTAAATGAATGCAGTAAACCGATTCAGTGCTCTTCTGCTGCTATGTATGCACTCACTGGCCACTTTATAAGGTACAAATGTCCTTTTTCAGGGCCGGAAGTCAACACATTTAGACATGTAGGCATGTCAAAGCAATCTGCTGAAATTGAAACACGCAGAAGAGGAAAGAAAGGTGATTTGAGTGGCTTTGAATTGGCATGGCTACTGGTGCCAGATGGGCTACTCCAAGTATTTCAGAAACTATTGATCTACTGGGATTTTTTTGACACAACCATTTCTAGGGTTTTACAGAGAATGGTCAGGAAAAAGTGAAAATATCCAGTGAGTAGCAGTTCTATGAGAGAAAATGTGTTTTTTAGGCCAGTGTATAATAGCCAGAGCTAAAAGGAAGGCAAGAGTAACTCAAATATTCAACCAAGGTGTGCAGAAGAACATATATGAACACACAACATCATGACTGTTGAAGGAGATGGCCTACAGCAGCAGAATAGCCACACTGGGTGTCAAGCCTGTATGCTAAGAGAATAGGAAACCAAGACTACAATTTGCAAAAGACAACATAAGACTGGAAAATTCTGCCTGGTCTGCTCAGTCCTGGTACTTTATATGTACATTCAACAAAACAAAATACCCAATATATGAATCATTTATATGTATGTATGTAACTCAACTTTTATGCTTGGAAAGGAGTGGGAAGATGTATAAACTTATATGATCCTACCCCTCCTTCCTGTCTAATGAATGATAATAAAATTCATCTTAAATTCTAATGACCTGCCGATGGCATATATACCCATACAAATGCATTCCTACCTACACACTAACATGCATACAAAGAGCGCACATATTTGCATATATTATATTCATAGATACATACATTCACTTACACACACACGAGCGTGCACGCACACATACAGTATCAGTTATTTAAAAAGTGTCTGCAATATAGATTAATACTAAAGTCATCCAATTATTGGAATTATTTAGTTATCAAAACATATTTAACAAACCAGAATGTGTTTTATATTTTAGATCATTCAAAGTAGGCACCTCTTGCTTAGATGACAGCTTTGCCCATCCTGGCATTTTCTCAGTCAGCTTTACGAGGTAGTCACCTGGAATGGCTTTCAGTTAACAGCTTTGCCAGTCAAGAGTTAATTTGTTGAATTTCTTGCCATCTTGATGTGTTTGAGACCAGCAGTAGTGTTGTGAAGAGGTAGAGTTGGTATACAGTGAGTAGCCTTATTTTAATAATGTTCTAATCCATATTTTGGCAAGAACTGTTCAACTAAGTAAAGAAACACAACAGTCCACCATTACTTTAAGAAATGAAGATCAGTCAATCCAAAAAATTTCGAAAACTTTGACAGTTTCCTCAAATGCAGTTGCGAAGACCATCAAACATTATGACGAAACTGTCTCTCATCAGGACCGCCCCAGGAAAGGAAGACCAAGAGTTTCCTCTGTTGCACAGGATCAGTTCATCAGAGTTACCAGCCACAGAAACCACAAGTCAGCAGCAATCTAGATAAATGGAAGTAGCACACACATCTCAAAATCAACTGTTCAGAGAAGACTACATGAATCTGGACTTGATGGTTGAAATGCTGCAAAGAAGCCACTTCTAAGAAAGAACAACAAGAGGAAGAGAATGGCTTGGGCTGAGGAACGCAAAGAATAGACATTAGACCAGTGGAAATCTGTCCTTTAGTCTGAGAGTCTAAATTTGAGATTTTTTGGTCTTTGTAAGAAGCAGAAAAGGTGAGCAGATGGTTCCTAAATGTGTAGTTCCCACCATGAAGTATGGAGGAGGAAGTGTAATGGTATGGGGGTGCTTTGGTGATGGCCCCATTTAACCAGCATGGCTACAACAGCATTAGTGGGACCTTTATTTGTTTTTCAACAGGACAATGACCCCAAACACACCTCCAGGCAAGAGGCTGAAGGAGTGTTGCGTCAGTCATCCTGGCC
>VUQK01001894.1:21642-33283 GCA_015106715.1 Bujurquina vittata
TAAATTGTATGTAATATTATTGTGGGGGTTATGCATTTAAATTCAATTCTTAATGTTTTTAAGTCTGTTCTTGTCAGAGTATTTTTTTATACTGGTTTGTATACTTTTTGACTTGTATGTAAAAAGCTAATGTTGCCATTGTAAAACATATCCTATTTTGTGCTTCAGTTTGTTGGTTTTAAATTGACAATGAAATAAAGTAAATTTATTTTTATTTTGTTTTGTTTTTTGGCTTGAAATTAGAAAAATTGCTAACATTTATTAAGTTTGGTAAATTAAGTTGCAAGTTGACATTTTAACTTTTAACAGCAATAACCAAAGTATGCAGATTCAGTTCAGTTATTGGGGTGGCTGTAACTGTAAAAATAAAATAACTTTTTACTGTAATTCTATCATAGGATTCAAATAAAAAATAATACAATTACAGTAACCATGTAATATAATTACAGTAAAATTGTGATAAAATCACAGTACAATTGTAATGACAGTGCAGTAAAAGCATAAAAAAATTACAGTAAAATTGTAAAATATTACAGTAAAATTGTAATAAAAATCACGGTAAAATTGTAATAAAATTACAGCAAAACTGTAATAGAATTACAGTAAAATTGTAAATAAATTACAGTAAAACTGTAAATAAGTTACTGTAAAAATTACAGTAACTGGCTGGCAACCCTGCTGCCAGTAGTTTACTGTAAAATCTACAGCCACTTTTTTAACAGTGTACATTATTGTGTTACTGAATAAAAAATACAGTAATGCATTACACGCAACACCGTTTACAGTAGAAGAGTTAATTCAGCAGTAGTTTGATGTGAATCATTAGTTAATTAAGTTGACAACCACAGAAAAGCCATGTTGATTGTCATCTTTACTCGCTCTGTCTTTATTGCATCCAATCAAAAGACTTTCTGGAACAACCTTAGATACTTTCCATGCTGCTCCAGGATGGAGGCCCCATTTCCTTTTCATCTGCTCTGTTACGTGAATGGCATAATGAGTGACATAAACATGTCACTCATTATTTCTGACAAATGCGCATGGCTAACATCATATTTACAAACTAAGGTTATTCGTAGCTCAGAGCAGCAGCTTGGAAATGTCTGCATGACTGCTGGTTACCAAAGAAGCCTTAATGATCTGTGTGTCAGTCACTATTTCTTACTTGTTCTGTTGTCTCAAAGCAATATCACGATAATTATGCAAATACGAACAGCTTTATTGAAGATTCATCTGCTTCTTTCCTACTTTCTGCGCTCATGTACACCGCATTTTAAATTAGACAGACTCAAAGTGTCGGAAAACTTGTGACACTAAGCAGAATTTAAATATCATGGGATGAAGTCTTGGATGTGCTGTTTAACACCTGATGTCATTAGAGCTGGCAGCAGTTTTGTAACGGGGGAGGACTCGGTACATTTTCAATCAGGGAAGGCCTGACTTATATTTTATTTTTAGTCTGTTTTATCATAAGCGATTACAACATCCCCGCATGTGGCTTGTACTGTACTTGGAACTGAACAATTAGCACACTTTGCAGATCATCCCAAAATTTCAATACTCGAATACTGTAGGGTGCATTTTCTGGACGCTAGGCTTAAGGATAATATTGTTTAATCCCTGTAATATCTCTCCACATTTTTTTTTTATTATTATTAAAACATAAACTTTCAGATTTGTGAAACTTCAAAGAAGGGAGCTGTTTTTGCATGCTAGGAAAACTCACCAACTCGGCTTTTGAACTTCCCCAATTCCAAAATAAGCAAATTATCCTAACTGGGCCTTTTACATAACGCTCCTACGATGACATCAAAAAGGGCTTTGGAGTCATTCGAGGTAAATATAAGAGTGCAATTATTGCTCACACTTTTTTTTTTCTTTTTCTGTATCCACTTTGTCTCTACTCCACAACACAACTGTTCCACTAATAGTTTGCTAAACCTCAGAAACACAGCCCTCTCTCTCTGCTGACATTGAGCGTGACTTGCAGCACACTGTTCACCTCAACTAAATGGCGTTTCTTGATGGTGGCTCATCCCTGTTGCCTTTTGACTCTTGCTGAGGGGTGCGAGCCAATAACTGGCCGACATTGGGGGTGTCTAGTCAATTTAAGCTGTCGGGAATGTTGCATCTAGCTGTGTGAGTCATGAGCGCTTTGATAAGTCCTTGAGTGACCTGTGAACACTGGCTCATTCAGTCAATAGATGGCAGTTGCCGAGGGGTGGGTTCACTTTTTGTTTTTCATGAGCGTAATGAGCGCAGCATTCATGACAGCCTATTTCAAGTCCTTTCAGATGAATGTCTTCATAATGTTTTAGTCTAAATGGACTGTATGTTTTGATTAACATTAAAGCGATTCTCCGCCGCTAAATGATTATTTGCGGAATATTCAACGTTTGCCGGTGTTGATAAACATAAATGTGGAAATAAAGCTCACTGCCGCGGAGGCAAAAACAATGTAAATCTGATTAAATGAATCCATACGAGCTAAATTTGGATCAGACAAGCTCATTTCCATAATTAGCCGATTGTGTTTGGAGAGGGAGTCGTTTAAATCTGCTCGCTGTTGGAATTTGCATGTATTGAGTCATTTAAAACAAGGAATTTAGTATCTCTGATACACTGTACATGTGTGATGCAGTTCCACCGAACATCTCTGTGATGAATAGTGTATATGATTATGAGTTAGAATTTAGCTAAGGGCTAGAGTATATCCACGATACTGTGTCGTATTATAATAATATAATAGATAACTGAATAAAACATGTTTGTTCTCAATTATTGAACTCCGCTTATCTTAAAATACAGAAATATTACAAACATTACATCTTCATTATTATGTATGTGTAGCTTTGTTTTGCTTCTTTTGTCAATAACACTGAAAGGTTGTAATTACCATCCATAAAAGGGCAATTTAGAAACCAACACAATATGTGTGCGCATTACTTATTGAAAAACTGGTGTGATTTATATGAGTGTACCTGCATGAGGCCTTAAATATTGGCCGAAACATCTCAAACAGAAACCTCTGAGCTAAAAAAAAAAAAAATGTGCTGGTGCCAAAGCCTGCAGTTCTTGGAGCGACCCCGTGAGGGTGAATCCAAAGGTAAGTCAGTCCTCACAGACTCCCGTGTTAAAATGTTCAACTTAATAGCATATTTCCAACAAAAAGGGGAAACTAGTTTTCTCTGCTGTGTGTTTATTTTCATTTCTTTCTTTACAAGAAGGCTTAAAGTTTGGGATGTTGACACTTGATTGACAGCTACCCACTAATTCCAGTCATTGAACTGGCCCGCGCAACCATGTGGTGTTGGTGTCTTTTGAAACACTTTTAATGGAATGGGAAAGTAGGTGATGTTTATTATACACTGTTCAAAATGTTAGCACATATATGGTAGCCTTACTTTTCTGATCTTAGCACCTGATGTGGTCTTCTGTCGCTGTTGCACATCTGCGTCAAGGTATACAGATGCTCTTCTGTATACGTTCATTGTAACCGTTGCCTTCCTGTCAGCTTTAAGCAGTCTGGCCATTGCCCTCTGACCTCTGACATCACATTTTTGCTCAGAGAACTTCCCCTCACTGGATATTTTCTATTTCTCACACTATTCTCTTTAAACCCCCAGCACCAACAAGCATGTTCAAAGTTACATAAATCACCTAACATCATTTAAATTTGATGAAAAGTTCCCTCCACTGTTGGAGCACTTACAAAACTCATTTGTCTCAAAAAGCATCTGATTTATTTATTCTTGGCTTTTGTGTTCCTGTTGCTTGTGCGATCACATGACCAGTTCAGATACATTTATAAAGAAACTGACTCACTGTGACATCAGCCCTTGCTGGTTGACAGTAAGTTGTAGGTGGAGCAGGCGCCGGCACTGCATAAGTACTTGTTAATGCAGTCTTTGGCATTTGATAAACATCCAAAAATTCCACTCTTCAAGCTTTTTTTTGGTGCTATGTATAGTCAAACTATAATTCTTTCCAGCTTCTTTAATGTTGTGTACTGATGATTTGGGAGCAGGCATTTCCTTAATGTCAGCATACTGGAGTCTGTGTAAATTCAATGTTACAATACTGAGTTATTTTCTGTTTTTAACATTACCTCACTTAGCACGGGGAAATCTGCTTTTAAGCTTGAATACCCAATCAAATATTAAAGTAATGCATCACTGAATATGGCCAATAATGCTGGAGTTCCCAGTTATCAGTAACCATCAGCAATAATTACTTTTTACTTTAATTCCAATTAACTCCATGGGTGATTTGCTAAACTACTTAAAATCCTTTCTTATCTTTATGCCTACTTTTCAGAAAACTGTTGCTGATAAGATCATAATTTTTTTTTTTTTTGTATTTGTCATCACCCCACCTCCAACATATTGTAAATTCATTACCCAAGATGTAAATTACTTATTAACTCTGCATGTATCCATCAGGTTATCGCAAATAAAGGTGATTTAAAGAAATCTTAGCCACAAAAAGCTGCCAGCACAGCATGAATATGCCCTCAGGGTGCATCATTCCAGGCTTTCCTGCAGTAGTATAGAAATTGTGTAATGCCTTCTTTCATTTGGTACACTTGTTTAAACAAAGGCATTCAAATTTGGGTGCAAAAAAAAAAAAAGAGCCAGAGGGAAAGTGCCTAAAAGACTTTGTTCTTCTTCAAGCAAACTGGGATGCAATTCGTTAAAGTAGAGTGAAATCAAACCCAAACACAGGAAACAAACGGAAAAGGGAAGAAGCAGAAGATTTATTCGTTGCTGATCTCTAATGGCCTGTGTTTACAGTCCTTGCCTGGATTTTAAAAAAAATCAGCCACAAAAGCAGAAATGCTACAACTGGTGTTTATCTTAATTACCTGTTGGTTTGTTTGTTTGTTTGTTTTAGACTTCAGATGAAAGGACAATTAGTCATCTGATTTTTTTGTTTTTGGTAAATGAAACTAAAGCCAATCTGCTTTTTAGAACGTTTGTTGTTCATGTTCAGTTTCTTTGTTCCACTGAGCGAAAAACTTACTGCAGAGTTTGAAGTTACCTTTCAGTGAAACTTCTGAGATCTGATAAGCTCACCTATGAGATTTGTGCACATCCATGGTGATTTTTTTTTTTTATTATGACCTAGCCTTGACTTTTTCTTTTTGTGTAATTTAAAGCCACAATATTACTGGCAAAAAGCTAAAAGTATGTCTGTATCATGAGAAATGTCCTCCTGTCTTATTCATTTGCCATTTCAAAATATTAGGTGAAGCTCACCTGATCACCTGATGCTAGCTCTTTTGTTGACATATCCATATGATCATTTATAACTCCTGATAATGATTTCAAAAGATGAGCAAACAGCTTTCAACCATGTTGTGAGTGCTGACATTGCATAGTTCGTCCTCCGTAGGCCAGTCTGCAACTTCTCTTTTGACACCATGTGTTTGGAATGACCCAAACTCAAATTAATATTCAGTACTTGTTGATACAGGCTTTGGCATTAAGATGCATAAATAAGCAAATAGACATAACAAATGGAAATATGTTTATGTTTCACTCATCTGGAACAGAAAGAAAATATCGGCCGATAAGTCATTTTTTTAAAATGATCAAATATCTGTAATGGTATCAGTCTTAAAAAATTAGGAAAAGTCTTTCCTCATCTGGTGGCACACAGTTGCATGCATGTCCAAATACTTGTGGCTGTATTTTGCTGAAGAAGCTTTCATGCGGGGCAGCACAGCATGATGGTGCAGTGGTTAGCACTGTTGCCTCACAGCAAGAAGGTCCTGGGTTTGAATCCCTCATCATGCCAGTGCCATTCTGCATGGATGTTCTCCCCGTGTCTGTGTAGCTTCTCAGCAGGCTGCCCAAAAACATGCAATTACTAGGATTAGGTTAATTTGTGATTCTGAATTGCTCATAGGTGTGCTTTGGAAAATACTTATGACTTCAAAAAAATATTGATTTTTCTATATACATACGCCACTGGGATCAGTGTCAGGCATAGCTTCCTTCTGCCCAGACGACCCCCCTCTGTCTTAACAATCTGCAGTGTGTAAGCAGGCCAGCATTCAATCCCATGCGTGCATCTCCTCCCCGTGGACCGGCTAATGCGCTATACTTTGATCTTTGAGGCCATTCCTCATGTCTAAAAAGAGCGAAAAATGAACCAGAAGGATGGACCATCCCCTTTTCATTCCAAAGAAGGAAAAGCAGACGTGTCCTTTTTTGCTACGCAGCAGGTACGGGCGATTCATCTTTGCCTGTGTCTTGTTTCCTAATCAGCTCACGAGGTTGCAGTGCACTGCTCTATTTGTGAATGGTGCTGACAACAGAGGCTACTTGGCTGATCATCCACTCCATCTGCTGTGATCGACACCGCCAGATTGGAGATGCTTCCTGGGTCTTTTCCACATGTCGATGCTCTCTCTAGGTGACTGGGTCCGCACCAAATTACTTGTCACTTTGATGTAACTGCGAACATTAGTCTCCTGCTAGATTTTAAAATAATCAGCTTAAGTTGTTTGAATAGCACCATTGTCTAAGGATGCATTCAGGATTACATTTTGTCATCGTACACCATATACTGTATGTGATTAGGTCCACATTTCCTCAGCTTTTTAATCACACTTAAGTCCCGGCATAAGCAGGTATTACATAACAGCTCTGAGTGTGATTTATAACATTGTGTCTCAGAGCAAGCAGAGGCTCTACAATAATGTTATTATGTTTTACCGGTGCTATCAGCAAGCTTTAAAGTTCTCACCAGTACTTGTTCAAGCTATTGTTAACATCCAGTGGCTTTCAGGACTTGTGAACATAACAAAATTCTGTTTGTGCTCCATTGTTGAATTTAAAAATTAAGGAGAATAAACACTGAGGGATTTTTTTTATCTCTGAAATGAAAAGATAGCTTTGAAATTCAGGGCTGTCCTTGATCTTCACTGCAACTTGAATATTTTAGAAAAGTGGATAGTGGCAGTGAGACGTTGGTTTAAGGCACCATTGTGCAGAGCTTGCATCAGAAGCAATCCCTTTACATGCTGGGAGTCAAAATATGCTACGTTAAGGCTGTCAACTCTGTCCTAGCTATGAATATTACAGCACTAGAATGGCTAGAAAATATAAAGATCTATAATGTTATGACTATATTATAGCATAGATCGAAAATAGAGCCTTTATACCTCTTTTAAACTGCTTTGGTAATAACATCAAACTCTGCGTCAACACTTTCAACGTATACTTTCAACATAGGATAAAAGGTTTGCCAACAAACCTGGAGGTGCCTTTCATCCAAGGTCAGGTTTGTTTTTCCTCTGAAGGGAAACTTTCACCAGCTGCGTAGCTTGTTTCTGGATTGTAGATCAATAAATAACTGGCAAGGATCATGTACACATTAATGCTCTTTGTAAGGATTACTCCTTCATATACAAAAGGCAACTGCGCTAACACTTTGTTGTTGTTATTATTACATAACATTAACCGAGCTTCAGGGTCTGATGCCCTGAAAGGCGCTCCCAAAGTCTCAAAGGTGTTATCGCAGCTTGGGCGTGAGCCTTGAAGCTGTATTGCACACACGATGTGCAGAATTTGACAGATGTGGACGCACAGGAAGGTCTGATAAGATTCTGCCAGAAATGTAGAAACTGTTTTGTGCTGCGCTGCTTTCAAACAAAACAAATGCAGTGAATTAGCTCCTTGTATTCCATACTGTGTATATGTTAAGCAAACAAACACTGCAGCTACATTAGCGTTATTCAATAATTTAACCGTCTGAGCATCTTTCAGCATCCTCAACATTCACACCCAAATGCCACATTTATTTATTTTATTTTATTTATTTTTTTTTACAAAAGGTTTGGGCTGAAGGTGACTCCACAACAAGCTCATGTTTTTTCAGGTGATTACCATAAAAAAGAATTATTGAAGCGGAAGCACAACCACAATAAAATAAATTATGGTGCCCCCCCACTTATTTCCTGATGGTTTCCACCTGCCTTGGACACCACAAGGCTGGAGCAGGCCGTTCATTGCTCCCAACCATTAGAAAAGACAAGAGAGGCCTTTTATTTTAGTCTTTTTACTCTGACTCATTAGCAGGAAACCTTTACTGTTTGGACCAACTCTGCAGTGATGAGGGTGGAGGCACAAATAGATTAACACTAGCAGAAGCAGGTTTTTATTTCCTTCATTTTAGAGCTTCAAACACACAAGACTGAAAATTAATTTTCTTTATTATCTTATTCAAACCGGTTATTATTGGCAGTAGTAGTTTGGCTACTGCCGTTGACATGCTCTTCACTGTGGCGCTGAACGGCCACTCATCTCCCACAACACTTGACCTTTGTCGCAGAAAGGTCACCTGCAAGCTCTCCCCATATATATCAGGAACCAGTCTGTTTCATTTTCTTCATGTGTGTTCAGATAAAGTGGGCTTATTCTTTGAAAATATCTCACATGGCCAAAGAAAGTCAATAAATGTTGGAAGCACTGAAGTGAATGGCCAAATTCCATTCAAATTCTGATTTGCAGTGTTATGCGTGGCTCTTTCAGGGCCAGGCCTGTCACAGGAGGCAGCCCTACATTTTAACAAACCACCAACCAACAGCTGGACAGTGGGAGTAGAGTACTGCAGCAGCATCCAGCAAAAATTAAATATGTGAGCAGCATCCACCAAGTCTTTAACCATATGACCTTTATCAAAAGTAATTTGCAGCAGGGAGCTTTATCATACTCCACACGGACTCCA
Organism: Bujurquina vittata; assembly: GCA_015106715.1. NCBI lineage: Eukaryota > Metazoa > Chordata > Actinopteri > Cichliformes > Cichlidae > Bujurquina > Bujurquina vittata. The sequence goes on from VUQK01001894.1 coordinate 30,379, forward strand.
TGCATAATACACCGTTGGATAACTGGGTTCCTTTAGTCATTTCTCAGCATTTTATTTCTCAGAGATGCACCCTGTCGTTGCGCTGGAATCTGATCCGGCTGCATGTAACATAGAAAGTCAAGAGACTGAGACCTGATGTTTTTGTTGATGAGCGCCAGGCAGCATCAAACCCATCAGCCAGCCAGGCGCCGTTATTACTTTTCCTCATTTTACATCTTTGGTGATCAACGGTCTATGCCAATCCAGTGCGGTAATTGCCTGTACATCTTCACTACTGAAAAGGTTAATTAGTATCCTATTACGCGAGGTGATTGAAAGCTACGATAAATAATGTAATGGGTTCTACTCGAGCTTTGTTCTGTTGCAGTGTGCTGTAACCATTAATGTTCCCGTTCTCCAGATTCCAAATATCTGTAGCTCCCTGAAGAGTTGTATTCAGAGGTCGAGGTCACTGTGACCACACGTCTGTTGTATTCCTGTAAATGGGACATGTTTAAGGAATGCATTGATGGATTTTCTTCAAATTTGGCATAAATGTTAGTTACACTCACTGATGTACTGATGAGAATCAAAATGTAGGATGACTTGTGGAAGAATGGTCATAAATTCCCATTAACACTCCTAACCCTTGTGGAAAGCCTTCCCAGAAGAGTTGAAGCTGTTACAGCAGCAAAGGGTGGGCCGACATTATATTAAAGCCTGTGGATTAAGAATGGGATGTTGCTCAAGTTCATATGTGTGAGAAGACAGACGAGCCAGAACTTTTGGCAATATATTTTTGTTGTGTCTAATGACTTTCTTTTCAAAGTTTCTCGTGTGCTGTCCTTTCTGTGCTGATGGTCTCTCTTTTCACTTCCTTCCCATCTCATTCTGAAGAGTTGTTTCATTCCTGTCTTTATTTTTCTCCTCACTCTGTGCTCCACTCTCATTAGATTCACCTTTGTTCAGTTAGTTCTGTGTATGTAGAGCCCGCCCGTTATTTCCGAGTGTCAGTTAGTCTAGTTGTCCACCTTATTTTCTGCTGCCTTTTGTTTTCTTGCAGATGCCCTGCGATTTGGTCTTTCTCTCATTTAATCTTATTTAAATGTTGGACCTTCTGCTGACCCTATTTGGAATTCACCCAGCCCACCTCAGCAATGGCTGTTCTTGCTTTCATTCTAAGTGATTAAAGTTACTTCCTTTTTTAATACCTACGTGTTTGTCTGTGCAGTGTCCAGCATCTGGGTCCATTTTAATAACAGCGCCTAAGAAACACTATTGTTCAGATAATGATGTTTTCCTTACTTTACAAGGGCATGTGCAAACAGAATCTTGAATATATGATAAATTTTAGTTACCTGCCATATGCAATCTTTCTTTTTTTGTCATTTATTTAGCTTTTATGCATGTGCTTTATTTACTTATAGTGATTTACTTATCAGGCAGATGTTCAATGCTAACTAAATGAAGCATTTGTGCACATATCTAAATTATGAGGTGCATCCATGCTGAGGTATAGAAGAGAACAGAGTCTCTACACTTATTCAAATTAAAACTTTTTACTCAAAATCATAAACTACAGCGAGCTTGTTGTGTAAACAGATGATACTGCCCTGCACAGGATATTCATTCATTTCTAAAAAAGCCCATCCATTTGGGTTTGATACATAAAACAGAGGTAGACTGCAAAAGCAGACATGTGCATTACCACTTTTGGGATGTTAGTGGATGAAATGACAGCACCATCTCACTGACACTCCATCTGCCAGAGCAGAAAACACACATACTCCATTAGTATCCAGGCTGTATGCAGCTCCCAATGTCTTCTCATGAACATAATGGAACATAATGGACACATTCCTCCGCTCACCGCGTGACTCATTCACATGTACTGTACAACCCTACGGAAGAAGATGAAGTCGAAGGCTGCATCTGGCTTTAAGTGTGAAGATATGTCCTGACTAGAACGGAGAGCTTGGAGATATGCTCTTATATTAACACACTTTTGCACATACACACACATGCAAACAGATAATTCGTATGCAACTAGCCTGATGATCACCTTCCTTAAAATGGCAATGATTTTAGCAAATACCAAACTAGAGTGTACATATTAGTATGCACAAATAGTAGAAAAGCCTGTAAAAAGCAGAACCCTCTGGTGTTTATTTCTTGTTGTCACTGTAGTAGAAATGTCTTCTAATTAGACTAAGTCCTTGTTTTGTTTGCAATTCTACATAGCAGTGGATTTCATATATTCATATTTTTATTTATGTTTTGACTATTTATGTAAATCAGCATTGGAAAACTATTTTAATCTATGTGGAAGGAACTCAAGGCATGAAGCAGTGTTGCATCTACACATAACAGACAACTTAGTAAAGAACCTGTTTTAAATGGTGTGGCACTTGGTTATTAGCAGCATGAACATAATTAATCTACAAAAAATGCCAAAGATAACACAGTATGACAGGCATAAAAAAAGGATTTTTGCACCAACAAGGTGATTTGCAAAGAGGTATTAGCTGAAAGCTTGGCATATCTCAGCACGCCTGCACTGTGTCCTTAAAAAAATCATGAAAACAGGGCAAGTGGAGGACAAAAGAGGAAGCGGCAGATCTACAAACCTATCTACAGAGGATGTAGAGTATCTGAAAGTCATGGCCTTAAAAATAGGAACAAAATCCAGCAGAGATCTGACACAGGAACTGACAGATCAACCATTTGCTGAAACCTCAGAAATGGTCTCAGTGGAAAAGTGGCAGTCAAGAAGGAAGGAAAATAAGGAGAAAAGGCTGAGGTATGATAAAGAACTGGACTGAAAATCCCTTGCAACAGATATGATGGAGTGATGTATTGATTTTTTTTTTTTTTTTGGGGGGGGGGGGAAATTATAAAATTTTTTTTTTTTTGGGAGGGTGTGGGA
>VUQK01001894.1:42604-62742 GCA_015106715.1 Bujurquina vittata
ACTTTGCAGGTACACAAATTTGTTTAAAAAAAAAAAAAAAAAAAAAAAATAAATAAAAAAAAAAATAATTTAATATATTTATATTTATTTTTATTTTTTTTTTTTTTTTTTTTTTTTTTTTTTTTTTGAGATGCATTAGCTGTCATGGTCTTGGGTCTTTGATCCGGGGTTGGTCCTGGTTCCTTATGAAACTTAGGTTCTCTTTTAGATTGGGTTCTGTGTGTCTATGTTCTAGTTAGTTAGCTAGTTGCCATTTGTATAGTTGTTGGTTTAATTTTCTTCCTTGTGTTTAGAACAACTTGTTTATTTTCTGATGTTCTATGTGGGCTCTTTGTGCTTTCTTTACTTCTTAGCTTTGCTCTTTTGCTCTATGTTGAGTCTTCGGTTCTTGTTAGTTTAAGTTCCCGATGACTTTGTGGACTTTGTGTTTAGTCAGTTCCGTCTGCATTTCCATGCTACTTTTTGTTCTGAACTCTGCCTCCCTGCTTCCCTACACTTGGGTCCAAAACATGATACTAGCATGTACTGTAAGGTCACCAATTGCCCTGCTTCACTATTATTAATCACTATTTTAAGGTTTACAAGTGCAGCAAAGTTGCCATCATGATGTACCACAAAAAAAGTAAACCAACTTCAGAACACTGAAAGCTCATGATTAAACCTGAGGAGCACAGGCCTCAGGTGTGTGAGTGTCCCTTCTTGTTTCCCCCCTTTAGCTTCCATTGTTAATTCTTGGTCTCCCTTTCAGTTTCTTCTTGCTTTATTAAGAAGTTTACTTCTACATGTGGCTTTGCTTTTGTTACCGTTGTTCTTTTCCTGCTCTCATTAGTGTCTGATTGAGTTAATCTGTTCCTTATTATCCTCTTCTCCCCAGTGTGTATTTAGTGTGTGTCTGTTCCTTGAGATTGTTCTTAAGTACGTACCAGTATATGTCCCGTTTTTCATTTACCTTCCTGCCTCTCCATCTCTGTTTTGTTGTAATTTTTTGTCATATTAAATATATCAGAACTGCAGTTGAGCATAACGTCTATAGAAATATTTTAAATGTCACCATTTCTAATTGTTTGTGGATGATTTGTTTAGGGAGGAAAGCCTGTTGAGAAGTAGGATAAATGGGATAGCAAGCTGCTAGTTAATACAGTAGATAAACATTTACTCCAAGTTTCTTTTTTTTTTTTTTGGTTTTCAAACACAAAGAAATGCAACAAACAAAAGAAAACACTGAGAATTCGCCTCAGTGAAGTATCTTCAACTTGTTTCCTTTCCTCGTGGCATCCTCCAGTCATCTCGCAGTCAGCGGTGCATGCCAGAGGCAGCCTCTGCCAGAGTGAGTGGCTAGTAATTATAGTACGCATGACAGGTATTTTTCTGCTAATTAACTTTAGGATAAGCAAGCAACAGTGCATGTTTTCCACTTTATTAAGCGCTGATGTTAAAGTGGTGGCGGGTTAAAGTGTGTCTCACTGTCCTAAAGCTGTCAGTATGTATGGCTGGATGGACGAAGGGTAAAGTCAGAGGAGATGAGAGGCGACTGCAGGGTGAGGAGGGTGGACACCAGGCTCAAATTTGCAGATGAAAGCGGTAAATATGGATGAATGGTTAAGTGCATACAGAAGAGCCTGTGTTGAGTTGAACCTGTTAAAGCTCAGACTCCACTACAAAGTCTCAAGACTCTAAAGCAGCAGAGGTGCTGACACCCTCTCTGTCGTCCTCCTCATCCACGCATTTGTGCAAAAAAAAAAAGCCTCTTAGAGTTCAAAACCGATTTAATAGAAACTCCTCATTTTTTTTATTTATTTTTTTTTTTGCTAGAGTGTACACAGGACACTTTGCCACAGCTAAAGAGATCTAGAACACAAATGTAATGGTCTCCCATCGCAATGTGACAGCCGGCTTCAACAACCCACTGTGACATCCTGCAGAGTGGATAGTTCACAGTCGGAGTGATCCCTCACCAAATCTCCAAATAACCTCTAATTGTCAGATTGAAGAGTGTGCAATTGGTCCAGCTTTCTGTGGCACGTCGAGGCCCTCTTATAGCTGCATTTTATTAATGATACACACTTACTGTACCATTTCAGATGTCTAGATTGCTCGTGATGAAAGGCTGAAACACTTATGGCACTCAAGCTTTAGATGAGAACTACTAATTTTATTGTAGTCCTGCAGTTATAATTTTAGTTTAGTTCTGTCTGTCAGCAAGAGTGCACAGAGACTGTTGAGTTGAATTTTGTGAAACTTGGTGGAGCATGGACAAAGAAAGAATCCATTTCATTTCGTTGTATATCTAGAGTGCTTCTTTAATAAAAATAAAATTAAAAGTGATTTAGGGCATTAGCCTTGACAGAGAATCCACTCTCAAAGTGTCCTTCAAGTTTAGTTACTTTTTTTTTTTTGATTGTGTGGTTATGTTTTCAATTTTTTAAATGATACTCATTTCCAGCTTGTACTCTATTAAATGTAGCTTTCTGTGATTCACAATCCATAATTAATCCTTATCTATTGTTTGCTGGGTTTTCAGAGCAGCCTCTCTGTTCCTTGTCTAAAATAGTCTAGTTTTGGCTCCATCCTTCTCCATTACTGAATGGTGCCCTTGTAAATATAAGGATTGCACAGCAGTTCAGTGGGACTTCTGTGCCTGATATTACCATATTGAGGATCATACAGACATCATACAGAGCCGAGAGTAGAATAAAGTGTTGATACCGTGCATATAGAAGAGTCCGAACTTGAGTTTTTGGCTCACTGGGACCTCATTATTTGAAAAATTGGTATCCCAGGTCTGTCATGAACCTACAGTTTTTAATGTTTTGGTCTGGCATCCATCACTATTATTATTATTATCTAATTAAGTCTCCATTGCAGTCTTTAAAATAGTAGAGTGTTGTTCCTGATTATAATCCATTTCACATTACTGTAGTCCAAAAAGAGCTTATAAAAGCAATTTTTCATCCAATACAATAAATGATGCCAAACGAGAGTAAATGGCAGAATAAGCTGTAAGAAGACTTGGCAAATTTTTCATGGGTGCAGCCCACATAGTAAAATCTGCTGCTCAATCCTCAAATGCATTTTCCTTACAAATGTGGCATCATTTAATGGGAAATAAGATTGCCAAGAAGCATTGTTACGATAGAGGAATAATCTAGCAAACACAAATTTACTTTTTGTGCTATATTTATGTAAAATACAGGTGTTTGCATCAGTGTTAACAAATGCAACAAAACATGGAGAAGTGAAGGTCTTGCTTTTACTGAGCCTGTGCAAGACAGAATAAATATAATGCAATTTTCACATGTGAGAGTGAAAGATAAAAATTTAATTAGCAATTCCTTCAACTTTGTGGCATCCAGAAGTTCATAAAGCAATTTCAAGAGAAAATGAAGAGGCTGAAATTTCTTGTATTTGTAAAATATAAATACAAGAAGAGGTAGGCATTACCACCCGCATGCCTGAGTTCCTATTAGTCGTGCGAGTGCAAACAGAAAAAAGAAAGAAAGAAAAAATAAGTCTGCTGGCCCACCCTGAAGGATTCTGGGTACTTTATGTGGTCGAAATTCAGTGCTGTGCAAAAGTCTTGAGACACCCCGCATTTGCTAGGAAATTAGGAAATGGGTGCAGTGACTCATTGAAATGAGTGCATACATGAAAATACAGCATATAACCAAAAAAATGGGAGTTTGGACAATTATAGCCTGAAAGTTAATTTTTGGTGTGACAATGTCTTTTCTTTAATTCAGCCTGATCGCTCTCAGGCAAACTTTCAGTTCTCTTCTTTAAGTAGTCTTCAGGAATCGCTCTCCAGGATTCATCAATGACATTCTAAAGCTCATCCATTGATGTTGGGTGCCTATTCTTTTTTACCCCTGGTCTGCCAGCATGGTCCCACGCTGCTTCAATAACATTGAGGTCTGGCCTCTGGAGAGGACAATCCTTGACTGATAGTTTCCCGTGTGTTTTCCTATCCAGGTATGCTTTGACTCCATTGGCAGTGAGTTTGGGAATATTGCCATGCTAGGAAATGAAGCCATTGCCAATAATATTCTGCTGGAGGTTTCTTCCTGTTAAAAGGGAGTTTTTCCTTCCCACTGTCGCCGCGTGCTTACTCATAGGGGTCGTTTGGACTGTTGGCTTTTCTCTGCAGTATTGTAGGGTCTTTACCTTACAATACAAAGCGCCTTGAGGCGACTGTTGTGAATTGGCACTATATGAATAAAATTGAATTGAATTAAATTGAATTGAATATTGCGTGATGGATGAAAATCTGAAGATACGTTTCAGAATTCAGAATTCTGTCAATTTTCATATGATCCCTAATACCACTAGCTGAAATGCAGCCCCAAACCATGGCAGTCTCTTCAATGTGTTTTACAGATGGCTGCAGACACTCACTGTTGCACCTCTTCCTGATCATCTCCGTGTGTACTGATGATGATTTGAACCAAAGCTTTCACATTAGGCTTCAACACTTCATCAGACCTGTTCCCACTGATTTTCAGTCCAGTTCTTGTGTAATTTGGCACACCTTGGCCTCTCTCTGTTTCCCTTCCTTAAGAATGGTTTCTTGACAGCCACCTTTCCACTGAGACCATTTCTGATGAGGCTTCTGTGAATAATAGATGGATTAACTGAAGGTCAGGAGCATTTCTCAGGTCCTGTGTCAGGTCTTTGCTGATTTCTTTTCACTACTTATTTAGGATGTGACTTTCAGATGCTGTTCATCTGCTGTAGACACTTGTTGACAGTTTTTTTTTTGCCCTACGTTTTTCCAGTTTCCTCGTATTTTATAAGGACACACTGCACACGCTGCCGAGATATGCCAGGTTTTTGGCTAATAGCTCTTTGAGAATCACCTTGTTGGTGCAAAAGTATTATTTTTATGCCTGTCAAACTGTGTTATCTTTGGCATTTTGTATACAGTCAACAAAAAAATGAAATTCGAACAAATTATGTGGCTTTGGAATAATAAAATAAGTGCCTAAAAATACAGTTTAAAATTGGTTCTATAAAAAAAGTTGTCTGTAGACACAACACTGCTTCATTCCTCGAGTTAGAGCTTTTTTTATGCTTGAATGATTTATGGGTCAGTGTTGAGTGGCTCACCAAACCACAAAAAAATAAATAAATACATTTTTAAAAAAATCCCTTTTCTGCTTTTTCACTCATTTTCAGTCTAGTCCTCATACCTGATCATTTTTAATGTTCAAAGAAAAACTTTTAAAAACCTTCAGTAAGCCTGTTGCTGAAGACAACTTCATAAAAAGCAAAGTAAAACTACCTGGAAGCAAAATATAAAGAAAGTCAAGACTTTTGTTGTTGCCAGTCCCCATTTAGCTGATGTGGAACGCAACCCAGTGAAGCACAGTGGTACATTAATATCCTCACGCAATATAACTCATAACAGGTTGTCATTTGTATGAATTGCCGACTCACGTTGCACAGTTTATGTAAATGAAAGCAACTTCTCAATGGCCAAATGCATCACAGGTATGCAACATTAATTGCTAATGGCCTGTCAGGTGAAATGAACCGCAGAGCACACGTGAAGCATGGTCAGGCTTTAAATATCGTTTAAGCTCGTCCTTGCTAGCACACGTTTAAGGTCTAACCCAAAATGGCAAACAGACAGGCTTTGGCTTTGTGGCTGTACACTATATCTGTTAAACATCTGTGACTGAGACGTACTGTACACGTACTTTGCAGCGACCATGCCCTGTAGCACTACACCTCCGTTAGTTTCCTAAACTACCACACATGAAATACTTTTTATCTGCACACATAAACAGTGTTGTTGCTGCATGAAGGAAAATCTTTGTTCCCCCTTCCCACCCCAGCAATCCTCCTCTGTGTGAGGCTCTCCCTCTTTGGCTGCAAAATGATGGCGCATTTGCATGACAGGAAAAGAATGACCGGGTCTCTTTGATGTGGTCCTTCTCTCCATGCCTTCCCCTTAGTTCTTCTTGCAGGCCCGGTTCGCTAGGGACAGATAATTGTTGGGAATCTTGCTCACTCTTCCGCCACGTTTCTCTGCTTGGCAGTAATGATGGTAAGCCTTTTGAGGTACAACAGGGCTAGGGAACCAATTACGGATTCCGAGTTTAGCTGGCATCAGAGGGAAGAAGGCAGGAGGACCACACTGCTGAACTTTGTTAGGTAATAACTCAGAAATAAGCCATTAGCAGTGAGTTTACTTTGTTTGAGATCTTGCCCTGGATGAATTTGGAGGATTCATTTGTGAACAAATTTGCCGGAGTCAATGGGACCTGCTAATGCTAATTGTTTAATTACAAAGACCGCAAAACGAGGAGACGATCGGAAATGAGGGGATTTCCTGTCGTTTGAGGCAATAGATTCATTTCCATTTTAAGCTAGATAATCCTCTAAATCAAGTCAAACATGTAGCCTGGACCTCCTTCTCAAAGGAAGAGAATCAATTACTAACAGAAAACCATAATCAGGGTTTCTTAAAAAGTCTCTGGAACAAATGGGTCAACATGTTGTGTTGCATGAATAATGGTGCAATGCTTGCACTTTCTCTGTATTCGCTCCCCCTGCTTGCTTGCTTGCTCTCCTCCTCCACTCTTGCCATTCAGCCCCCCCACCCCAAACACACAGCACACACACACACACACACACACACACACACACACACACACTTGAATGAAAGCCTCAGCTGCAAATTTCCACCAGACTTGTGAAATGAGTGCCAAAAACAAAGACTGCAGCTGTGTTTTTAACCAAGGGAAGCCTTTTGTCTTAGGGACAACTTGCGGTGCTGTTGCCTCCCCCTCCATTCCCTGCCGTTGTCTCATCTGAGTTAGCAGCCGGGTCCCGTTGGTGAAAGATTTGTCTCCTCGTGAGACTTTGAGTTTTGAATGTTCCATTCTGCCACTTATATTTTCACCCAGGATTATTAGGGCAACAATAAGTTCTGTGGCTGCACACACAGGAAATATTGAGTATCCTACAAGGTGGAACAGCAGGGACACGAAGGCTATTGACAAAAATCAGTTCAATTTCTCTTGAATCTTCAGAACAGGGCAGTGTTGAGCTCAATCAGTATTTTCTTTTCTTTATATGCACAGGAGTCAGGGCACCGGCTGTGTGCTTTGTGGGTTAATGTGTAAAAAACTCCCTTGATGATAAAGCACTATCTGCCTGCAATAATCACAGAAAGTGCAGTGCTCTAGTTCTTCAATATGCAAACATGCCTCACTCAAATTCCGTGTGATCGCGTGCCAGCAGGTGGGATGCAAGGTCAGAATCGTTGTCTTTTCTTTGAGAAAAGACACATGCCGACTGCGGAGCTCCAATTATCCAAAATCCCTTGGTAAATTTGCCAAGAAGGGTTTTTTTTTTGCATCAAGATGCTCTGGAACTCTTTGAGGTGAAGCTTTCACTTTGCAAAAATAATAAAGTAAATGTCCCTGAAAGCAATAAACACTAACAAATACAGGTAGGCACAATTTCTCAAGGGGGGGATTGTTACAAAGGTTTTAAATAGTACCCAGAATCTCATGACAGTCCTAAAGGAAGCAATTTAATAAAAGGTTTTAGAGTGGATAAAAATGTTACCAAGAAACGCGTTGCTCCATTGCACACCTGGCAGGAGAAGTTGCATTAACATGTGTGCATTTTCTTATGGAAAAAGCTGGGGACACCATTTGACATTAAAAAGTTGTGAATTACGCTAACTAACGCCAAAAAGTATCCGGCTTACCAACAACAAAAGGTTTAAATACTCAAAGCACTGCATTCATTTCCTCTGATTTCACCCACATTAACCAAAAATAAATAAATAAAACAGTTTGCTTGTGGGGATGATTCACAAAGGCACAATATCTATTATCATTTTAAGACACAGTTGCTAGGATCCAAACATCAACAGCAACAATCTTGCTCATGACTTAACTCCCCTACTGTTCTCTTCTCTTTGGGAGAATGAAAGGGATGGATTGTGAACTGAAGTAACATCAGATGAAGTATCTGCAAGATAACTTGCTTGCTTAGTATTCATTTAGTTGGCAAAATAACATATACTGCTCATCGTCCAGAGTTAAGCATCATAGGCATTCATGTAGACTGTATAAAAAAATGGCACTAGCAACTGCAGCATCGCCCCACCCATTGGAGACTCAGAACTTTGAACTTTAACATTAGCATTAGGATTAGCATTAGGGGAAGAAGTCAAAACTCAAAAGCAAAGAGAGTGAAAAGATTTTTTAAAGGTTTTTCAAAAAGAAAATCTGCTTTTGCAACATCTCCCTCATATAATCTGTGAATCTCTGAGCTTCTGTACTGATGCATCATTAATCGTCATGGTCCTGGGCTGGTGGCCCAGTGTTTTATGTTCTTATAGTCTGTTTTGGTTGCATTCCCTGTGTTCCTATGTGGTTACTTCTTGTCTTATTTTGGTAGTGTGGTGTCCCTAGTGCAGTGTGTTTTGTTTGCCTTCCTGTGTCTCCCTTCCAGGTGTTCCTCATCCCCTTGTTACCTGCTGTGTATATATTGTCCGTGTTTTCACTTTGTTCTTGTTGCGACGTCGTCATTATTTTCCTCCCGCTGTGTGCTTCCTTGTCAGAGTATTTCCTGAGTTGTGCTGCTGGTTCCGTCCAGTCCTGTTTTCCAGCAATAAAGCTGAGTGTAACTTTAGTCACGTCATGTCTGGTGTCCTGTTGTGGGGTCTTCATTCCGCCTACCACAAAGCCGTTGCATGATTAATATTGTGATAAATGCTGAACTTTCTGACCAACAGGTCCCAACATGTTTGGCTAGCCCCACACAGCTCATCCACTCTTACTCTAAACACTGGTGTACCTGAAGGCTGCGTGATGACTCCGTTTCTCGACTCCCTCTTCACCCACCACTGCAGACCTGAACATGGTTCCAAAACCATTATTAAATTTCTGGAACACACCACGGTGATCATCAGGAACAATAAACAATAGAACAACAAATAAACAATAAAAAATCCAAGAAAATTCAAGAATTTCACTCACTGAAACTGAAAACTCTTTGAATGCTTCTTACCACACAGCAAACAATATTATTTGTTGCATTCGATTTTAAATGCTGCAGAAAACACCATCGACACAAACATACTGTAGCCCAGGTCTAGTTCAGAGAATTAACAGAGGTGAGGCCTAGCACATATGTAGCTGTTTGGCGCACTTGAATCAAGGCTGCTAAGTGCCTAATTTTAAGTAATGCAACCAAAGTGGCACTACTAGCTTTACATTCAGTTAAATCCATAAAAATACCATGATAAAGAGAAATGTTTTCACCCGTATAAAAGTAGTAATTAGATAAATACTCCGCCTCCCTCAGCCCGATGTGGCACTCTTGGATAGTTTTCAAGGGTGGAAGGTCTTCATTCAGTTACTGAAACACTCATTCATAAACTTTTAATGAAAATTGTTTCAGAGTAAGGCAATTTCAAATCCCCAAACTGCTTTATTTCAATTTGTTCAAGTAGTTTCAAGGTAAGTTAGACACCAGTTATGTCTGTGGGGGCATTTTATAATTCCAGTCAAATGGGAGATCTCAATTTACAAAGGAATTCTCACATAACATTGAACATTTATATTTTATTTGACGAGAGAGGAATATTGTCTCTGAGACACCAATGGCGAGCCATTGTTTATATATAACCAATTTTATTGTTGAGGTTGTCAAGTTTTATGCCAGATATCAATCACACTTGGAATCTGCTGCTCTTCTTCCTAATCAATATCCCACAGGATGTGTGTCCTTGCTGTGGGGAGGGTGGCAAAGGGGACAGTAAAGACAGAAAAGGACTGAAAGATCTTCAAAGCATCTGCTTTACAAGTCTGATGTATTCTCACTAGCAGTGTTAAAATCCTTTGTGTCTCATTAGGCTGCAATTTTCGGACTGTGCCTTTGTGCTCTGGACAAATTCTGTTTGAAATGCGGGTGGGTCTTTCCGCTTTCAGCAAACCCACAGGCTCAGGCTTTGTTAGTGAAATGACAAGGACCACTTCTTTTAACCGATCACTAGTGGATTCCATCTTTTTTTTTTCTATGAGTGGTAAATATTTATGATACCATTGCTTTAAGTAGAACGCAAAATTGTGGTAGCAAACTGAAATCTGTTTTGTACTCAACGGCTGAAACGACTTATAATTACTATCCAAAAATGCAATCATAGCGAGTTATTGGAAAAGGATAAAACGCTAACAATGACTGTAGCACTTCTAAGAACAAATACCAGCAACTGGAAAAATCACAGCACTTATGAACACTTTGTCACATGCGAGGAAAAGAAAAACTCCAGTAGCAAAGCTAGCAGCAACAGTAACAACTATTGTAGACATCCACTAGGGGTGGGCCATATCATATCATTCACGATAATACCAGTAAAAAAATGTTGCTCGGGAAAATAAATCATATCATGATATGCTAATTTCATGGCGTAATTACGTCACCCCACCACACAGCGGATTTTGCTCACATGGGTCATGCATGTTGCCAACTTAGTGACGTTGTTGCTAGATTTAGTGACTTTTCAGACCCCCCGAGCGCCTCTTTTTTCTGAAAAAAAGAAGAAGAAAAAAACGGCGCTCAGAGAGTTCTGGAAGCCTGAAATCCTCATTCGCTGCCGCCGTGTTTTGCGTCTTTGTACTGCGTCCGTTCTTACGCTTTGGCGTCGCCTGGACCCCAAGACGACCTGGCTGTGGGGTTGTACCGTAAGTCACATGACCTTAATGATGGAAGTGAGTCTTTTTCATGTGTTCATGATTCAGCCGGCGGACACGTAGCGCCTCATTGAGCAGGTGGACCCTCCGCTGTAATACGCATATGTCTGTGGATTTACTGAGCTAGTGAGAAACTTTCTGACTGAAGGAATTTCGTTCATTGAGTCTGTTTACAGGTTTTGATATTTGCACAGAGTACTGGCTGTACAGGAGCACACACAGGAGGAAGTACTTTGGTGAAGTCTACTTCACTGCAGACTGTTTTTTAAAGAATAAGTCAGCCTTTTGCTGTTTTTGCCCTCAGTATCTTTTCTGTTTAAATTTTAATAGCAGAGCTGTGAATGTTTTGTTATGGAGGAAAAAAGCATTAATTTATTTGAGAAGCATTATTATTTAAACATGCCAATAGTTTATTTGTGAGCAATTTCTCATGTACATCTACAACTGAATTTTTAAAAAAGTGCCCGTGTGATTTAGAAGTGCCTTTTTGTTTATACCTTTTGGAAGAAAAAATATATCATATATATATTGTATATCACCATTCAGCTAAAAAATATTGTGATATTATTTTTGGTCCATATTGCCCACCCCTAACATCCACAACTGAGCTGTGGTGCTTTCACCAGGGGCATACCTCTGACAAATTTATTTCACGAGATGTAGAAAGGTACACATTTTTATGTAAGGTCCTGGAAATACTAATAACCAGTGTCCATTAACTATAAATTGATAGCTACTTACAATTTTAAGTTAATGTATGATTAACAGTGAAATTATAATAAACTTAACAAATCATTACATATAATTTGTTACTTCATAAGTTTGTATAATATTAAACCATCCATCCATCCATCCATCCATTTCATCCACCTCTAAGATCAGGGTCACAAAATATTTAGCAATTATATTCAGAGCCAATCACATGGAGGCAACTCGGTGCATGTAGACGTGTTAAAGACGACCTGTTGAAGATCAAACTGAGCATCAGAATGGGAAAGAAAGGTGATTTAGGTGACTTTGATGGGACACGTTTTTTGGTGACAAAATGCTGGTCTGAGTATTTCACAAACTACTGATCTACTATCATTTTCCTCTATAACCATCTCTAGGGTTCACAGGCAGTGGTCCAAAAAAGAGCAACTATCGAGTGAGCGGCAGTTGCCTTGTTGATGCCACAGGTTGTAGGAGAAGAGGAGACGAATGACAGGAATGCAACAGTAACTTGAAGAACCACTTGTTACAGCCGAGGCATGCAGAAGAGCATTGAACTTTGAAGCAGATCAAGGCTGCAGAGGATCACACTGGGTGCTCCTTCCTGTCAGCTAAGAACAGAAAGCTGAGAATTCCGTTTGCATAGGCTCATCAGAATTAGACACCCATGTCTGATGGGTCCCCATTTCTGCATTTCTGAACCCTGTCTTGGCAAGCTGTAACCAATGAAGTAGCTGCTGAGCATTGAACATGGGCTAAGTTGTTTTGTGTATTGTTTCGTTGGGTAGTCGTCCTATATCATCTCTCTGAATGTTAAACCTGTTTTGTGGCATTAACGTCAGATACAGTATCAGTTACTGGGCATGTGCACCTGAACTGCAGCACGACCTTTCACCCAGGAAGTGACATGTGCCGGCTGACTGCTAGGTTGAGGAGTACTCTTGGGGAACAGATTTTTATTTTGTGTATTTTCATTGTTCTTTTTAATCGTACTTTAAGAAGTTTGCAGTGCGGTAAAAATCAGGACAGCATGGCAGACGTTTACTTTGATTACACAAACATTATGCGGGAGCAGGTAATAGATAATAGGTATTGATTAATAACTAACTGTGCATGAATAACGTGAGCGTATTATATAATATTATACTGCACTATATTTCTGACTAAATAGGCAGCTCATTCTCTTTATCTTGACAAAACTTTCTTTAAAGATTGAACAGATTTTGGGGTCAAATTGAAAGAAAGGCCGATGAGAAATTTAAAAGTGAGGTCAGAGGTCACATGAAATTTGGAAGCAAACCATAATGTGACATTTAGAGTCCCTCGATCCAATCCAAGCAAAAGCAGCAGAATTTTAAGCAGAGCTGTAATGATAAAAGATATTTTATGAAAGTTTGACCTTGAAGAAGGGGTCAGAGGTCAAAAGTAAGATGATATTTGGAATCCTTTTCTATATACCAATTTGTTGTCAATACAAACAATGGCAGCAACAAACAGTTTTTTAAAAAGCCCCATATAGCTTTTTTTTTAATCATTTTGACCTTCAAATCAATCTATTGACCCTGGAGGAGAAGTCGGAGGTCAAATCTGACATGATATTTTAAATCTTTATGCTTATTTTATAATTTGTATATATTGACAATACGTACACTGCAATTGTAAGACTCACAGTTTCTAAGTTATTATGCTTTGTGCCAATTCCTGACAAATAAATCATTAACTTGACCTTGAACACGTTGATGGATGCAAGCCAAATGTTCATGGATCGTTAGCATGACCCCACTCTACATCCCTGCAAAGTTTTAGCAGAATTCATTCAAAACTTGTTGAGCTATTGTGCTTACAGACAGAATGACACAACAACTGCATAACCTCGTTGGTGGAGGCCATAAGTCTGAGACACACCGAAAGTGGAAAACTTAAAATCAGCAGCGGAAACTTTCTCATGCGCTACATGTTGACATTAGTTTTTGTCTGGTAAACTAAAACATATTTAGAAGAGATACAGTGTGTTTAAAAGAGGAAAGAACTGGGGCTCCAATTATATTGTGAAGACACTGCGAACCTGCCCTTTACATCTCCTCACTGTTCATTCGCCTCTTGTCTTCTCTAATTGCCACAAGGCTGACTGTTCATTTATTCGCATTCAATAATAAGGGTTGTAATTGAGCTCAAAAAGGAGGACACAGTAAGGCTCCCTCCCTAAAAGGAAGTCTTCTTTGGTTTTCTGTAATCGCAGAGTGTAACCGCAGCTCAAATGGGTGTCCTGATTTGTTTTTGGGGTTTTTTTAGGTAGGAACAAGTTCTTCAAACTATCACAGCGTAAAAAGCGGCCGCGTTCGGTGGAAAGAGCAAATCTGTCTATTCAGAAGTCCCTTAAAAAGTGCAGATTATTTTTGTGAGTCATCCGCAGTGATATTCTTTGTACTTGGCCCGTGCAACAAATGATGATGTCTGAGATAATCACCATCCGTCCAAATTTAACAGCTGAGGGAAAAAAAATGTGCCAGTTTCAGGATATTTAATCTCAAACGGAACTGCTCATTTAATGGTACAGAATTACATTTTACTCTGAAATCTGGACAGCAGTCATTATTTAAATACCATGAACATATGGATGCTGAGCATGGCCCACACCGGCTTGTAAGGTAATCTTTTTTAATATGACCTGATGTGTTATCATAAGACAAGGCTGAAGTTTAAAAAAAGAATTAAATAAAAAAAATCCATGACGCTCCAGTTTCCTCTCACACCTTTTTTCAGTATATATGAGCTAACACTGCACATAAGTTCTCAGTGTCATTTTTCTGCTTTTGCAGAGGGTCTGCAGTTCTTTGAGTAATGATTTCATTCTGTTTCACCTCCTTGACTCGTTTTAATGAGCTCTCTTCAGTCGCTTTAACTTTGAGCTTTTCACCTTAGCTCCGTCACATCTTCCAAATCATTACTGCACATCTATGTACAGTAGCTACAGTACTGACAATTATTTGCTTTAATGACTTACCTTTTTTTTGTATAGAAAAGAGGAGTGTTAAAATCCAATTTGCAATAAAGAATTCCAGGGAGATACGGAATTCTTTTTTTAAAAAAAAATCCCTTTAAATGCCGGCCAATCATGCAACATGGACAAATATTTTAACTAATACATGCTTTATTCAACCAGCAAAGGGGAACGTATCTGAAATATTGATGAACTGGAAAGTGTGCACGAAATGAAATTTACATGAGGTTATGAATCAAAGATCTGTAGAGGTTTCAAGCAGACAGCGAGGGCGACCCCCCCCCAACCACCACCGCCACCGCCGCCACCCTCACCTTGCAAACACGCACAAACACACACACATGCACTAACTATGGAGGCATTTGCACTTTTTCTTTTCTTTTTTATCAGCACAAACCACAGTTGTGGCGTAAGCAGACTTGTGGCTGCAATCAGACATGACGGGATACTCGAACAATTGCGAGACGATGACAAGAAATCCTAATGCAGAGCAGGATTCCAAAATGAAATAAATCACAGCGGAAAATGTTGCGTGACCAGCTTGACTTATGCAAAAAAGCTCGCATATCTTTGCTGAGGGCGTTTGTGGTGAGAGTTTATTAAACTTATACACTGCTCACAGCCATCTCACTTTTCCGGTACATTTTTCTCACCTGTCAGTTTACTGACAGATGTAAATTAGGTAGAAAATGCTGAAGTAATGTCTCTCAAAGCTGTGCCATAGATAGAAATGGTCTTGAAAAAAAAAAACACAAAAAAGAGATTTCATTCTCAGTCACACAGGATGCAGACTAGATGAAAGCTATTATAGTATTATATTAATATTAGAGTCATTTCACTGCATTCTGTGAGCAACTTTTAGCTACTTTTCCAAGATGTTTGCAGTTGTCTCTGTCCATGTTCACAACCAAGTATAACTCCTCACTTATGCAGCATTAGCTTTGTCAGAATCAGCACGTAATATAATTACTGATTGATTACATGCAAATTGCTTTAATGTTACAGCAAAAAGAAGATACAGAGGATTGGCGCAGTCATATTTTTAAACAGGGGAGGACATGTCACTCTTTTGCATTCTTGATTAATGTGTATTGAACTTGAAATCATTGCTTCCTCCTCTTGTGGTGGGGGGGCTATACCAGCTGCCATGGGGAAAGAACCAGGTCGCCAGTGTGTCGCAGGGCCAAAACAGACAACACTCACACCTATCGGCAATTTAGAACCACCAATTTTTCTTTTGACAGCAGACACCGAGCGAACAGGCAAACGTCACACAGAAAGGCCAGATGGTGGACTCGAACCCAGTCCACCATCAGGATCTCCTTGCTGTGAGGCAGCAGTGCTAACCACTGCACAGCCATGCTGTCTTTCATTTAACAGGGTAAGGATGGCAATTGCATGTAATATGTTTGTGATGGTGCGGTGATAAATTAGTGAATACTGCTAATCTGTTGCACATAAATAGAAATTCACTTTCACTACGTACATTCAAAGTGCGGCCAGAACTTTTTTTGAAATTCCTCCACAAATACTGATGTACACAAATCTAGCTTCTGCAGGATGGTGATTTAACAGCAAAATGACAAAGGTACTTGGCAGCATTGCTTTTAAAGATGATTATAACCACAATGCAACCAGGTGAGATAAGCCCCAAATTGCAAAGAGACTGATGCCCTTTGCGTGCATTCATCCTTGTTTGGCGTGTTTTACTTTGTGGTTGTGTCCTGGTGTTTTATGTGCAGTACCAGCCCTGACAGAAACAAATAAAGCTGACATCTGTAAGTCCTTACATTGAGGCGATATTATTCTCCAAGTAATCCATTGAAAAAAGGTGGCAAAAGGCAGCCAGAAATGCATGGACGGAATCACTAGCACATACTGTAACAGATCACAGTGGTTACAGGTACTTCCAAGACATGCAGTTTGTGGGGTTAGGTTAATTGGTGATTTTAAATTGCCTGTAAGTGTGAATGGTTGTGTCTTTCTGTGTTAGCTCTGCAACACACTGGCGACCTGAAGAGGGTGTACCCTGCCTCCCACCCTATGTCAGCTGGGATAGACTCCAGACACCTCCAACACCCCACCCCACGACCCTGAACAGGATGAGCAGAAGAGGATGGATGGATGGAGTTTGTATAGTCTATAAATGGTTGTCAGTCTTTCTGTGTTGGCCCTGCAACACACTGGCGACCTGTCCAGGGTGTACCCCGCCTCTCACACCTGTACAGTTGGCGCCATTCCATCCGCAAATGGGAATTGGGGAAGTTTCTGAATTAGAAAAGTGGAAGAAAATAGATGGATACATGTAAATATTTACATTTTGTACCCAGAAACATCAAGATTAATTATTATTTAAAAAAAACTAAACAAACATGTACAACTGTACTCGTCACTATGCATGCAAAAAATACAGAAACTCAGTGGAAGTAAGTAAGCATCAAACAAAATCACTAATTAATAAAAAAAAGGACCTAGTTAGCATTTACACCCTGTGTGTGTATGACATGTCACCGGTCTTTTCGGTCCAATAAAAAATAGGTGCCCCTACATCATTTGCCTGTTTTCTCAGCTGTGCATGAACCAAGTCTTTTTCTTAGCTTTGATTTATCTGTGATGTGCTAAGTTCATTAGCGGCAATCACTGAGGCTTGTCAGAAGTGCACTAAAGTGATTTTGTTAATGACTCTGGAGATGGATCATCCTGATGTATGTAGGCGTCTTGCAAGGAAAACAGAATAATGTGGCTGCACTTGAAACTCGCGCTTCCACAGGCTCATTGAAAGCTCTATCAGAATAGTCAATACGTTCTCATTAGCAAAAGAAACAAAATATCAAAAGTATACTTTATCCCACCCCGCACCGCACACGCCTTCTACTTTGATAATGTTGAATTGTGAAAATACAAAGAGGGGCACCTAAGAAGATGGAAGAAGATCCGTGGAATACAGTAAGAAGAGGAGCACAGGCTCATAAAATAAATTGCTGTTTTATGTACCTTCAGTTATTAAGTTGCATATTTATTCAAGCTCTAATTGCTGCATTTCTTGCTGTAAGATTTGCAATATTTTCAGTCATTCGCAATAAACAAATGCAAATAAAAGCATACATTCGTATTTGCTATTTTATGAGGAGCATTTCAAGCATGGCTGGAATAATTGTATCTAAACAAAAGCTGCATACAGTATGACTATAGATCACAAATGGCACCTTGAATGACTTCAGTTCTGCGTGTCGTGACCCATGTGTAATTAATAGACCGCCAACAGGCATCGTGCTGCTGTTATTGATCCTAAACATCGCAAAGAATAAGCATCTTACCCTGTCACTGTCTGCCGAAATGTTATCATGTCTGTTGTGAAGGCCTCAGTGGGCACACAAGGCTCTCGAGGGTCCTACTGTACAAAGTCAAGCCTTCCCAGAGCTCTGTCTCTTACCCATACACACATGTACTACGGGCTCCCACGGGCTCCACTACACCAGCATAACCATTAGGCCGCTGCATTGATCTCCACTCTTCACATAATATGGCAGCAAAACAGACACAATGCAAGCAGCTCTCCTAAGGAGCTTAGTTCTGCTGCAGCCACTGTTGATGCAATTAATGTATTATTTAGCAGAATCAGTGATTAGAACATGCACAATTCGACTTTCAGCGTGCCACAATGTGGGATGCTGTCATTTCCCCCGTGACTATTGGTGTGAAGGCAGAGTGCACAGGGGGAGGAAGTCATTGTGAAAGCACACTCTGCAGCACAATCTAAATGTGCTCTGTCTAATAAATCCCCGTGGAAAACAACACCAGTTCTGGACAAAATTACAGAAATCCAGAGATATATACAGAGTCTCCAAGCAAGCACTAACTGGGGTAAAAGCCTCTGTGTCGGAACTGCATGTCATGCAATATGAAGAGTGTGTTTAAGAGGGTAGAACAGCGTATTGATTTTAAGACTGCAGAGTTTATCAACTGTTTAATTTCACTACAGCCTTTTGAAAGGCTCCTTGTTAAGATATTAATTCAAACTTGGCAATAAAAAGCATTTATGACAATTTACTAGTGCCTAATACCTTGTAAAGTCATTGTGGAAATGATGATTCAAGTAGACACAAGAAAGTTGCAGTTTTTAGATTTGTGGGTAACCCGTGGGCAATAAATCAGGTTATTATCTAGTTCGAGCAGCTTTTTCTGTGCAGAGAAGAGCTAAGTGCTGCTACCGTTTGCTACTCAGCAGATATGAAAAGTCACTGTTCTGTGATACCTGGATAAATGTTGCTAAAATCAAATTTTATTGTGGGAGAAAGTGCAGTGGAAACTATGAGGCAACCTCTGGGGCTGATGAATGAAGCCAAACTACGAAGCGCCAAAACGTGACGTTTTTTTGACCACTTGAGGCTGAGCCCAAAAGCTAATTAGTCCCCACAGACGCCCATGTTAAAATGAGCAACTTCACAGCAGAAATAAACATGTTTACAGCATGGTAGAACCCTTTCATGATAATATATTACTCACGTCTTTAATTTGCATTAAGGCTTAAAAATATACATGATAACAGGGGCAGTCCCTGTAGCTACAGCTGCCAGCTGTGTCAACTCAGCTATTTCACATCACTTAATTGGACCTCTTGACCATGTTTGTGACATTTTTGCCTTTTCAAGCATTATTTTTAAAGATGCAAATATCTGCAACAAAAGATTATGGCTGGCTGGATGGAAACCAGTTATTATTAGCACTAAGCTGTGTCATTGTGTTGCACCCATACAGTCTGTTGATATTCCTTGTCAAGCCAACTAACTATTGTTATCTAGTAACTTAGCTCTCAACCTTCTCTTCCAAAAAAAACCAAATACCCCCCCCCCAAAAAAAATTAATAAATAAAAAAAAGAAAACCGCAAACCCTGTGCAATCTATAGCAATAATGAGGCTTCAGCTTCAAGTGAAGCAATAGGTTTAACACGCTGACTTCTTGGGGTCACCTGTGTTCCTGGGAATCAGCCCGTGGTAGTGATGACAGGTTTGCATGATGAAATCCAAAGCAGTGAGTAATTGTGGTGCAGGAGAGGTGGGGATGAGAAGGAGAGCAGGTTTCTGTAGTCATTTACTATTCTTTGAACTTAACAGTGTGCAGTATATAGATTATGGATATCCACATGTGCAAGTTTTGTAAGCAGCAACCAGCCTCATGTTCATTAATATTTTGGCACAGCTCATGCAGTTGAGGCTAGAAAGGAATAAACACACAGATTTTTATTAAATGCCATCTTTCTTGCATTAACTCCTCCTTCTTGAGCTTCTTAAAGCTTTTCTGATGTCTAGTATTAACAGCTGACCCTTGTTTGGGATCAGCGATAAAGTTTGCATGTAGTTGGCAACGTGCACGGAGAATGAATGCGTCTACTCTTGGTCCTTTCTGCTGCTAGTTCTCTTAAACTGCAGCAACTGGAACACAGATTGGAAAATCAATCGATCACAACGGTAAGCTATTTATCACTGAAAATATTCAATTAATAAAATTAATTTCATTTTGAGCTGGCAACAAGCTCAAGTGATTTTTACATTTCGCGAGACTCCGACTGACACACGGAGTAACCTTTAATCATGTATTACATTTAAAATGTAAGAATTTTAATAAGTGTGCCTGTCACATTAGAAAATGACAGCACTGAGACCACATTGAGCGGTTAAAAATAAATAAAATATAAACATAAGACTATATA
>VUQK01001897.1:11152-26590 GCA_015106715.1 Bujurquina vittata
TTTCTCCCTACAAAATGAATTTTATGTGTGTGCGTGTGTGCGTGTGTAATTGAGCTGCTGGAAATGATGAAATCTTATATGATTTGCTATACTCACAATGCAGGCTGTTGAGGTCCAGAGACTGCCCTGTGTGGCCTGGCTGGGACACTGCTGTGGCAGCAAACTGAGTCGCCCAGGGCGGATTCTTCTGTCCCCCGAATTGGGCCATGACTCACTCAAGTTAAAGGCAGTCTTTTCTCTCTAGGCCAATGCTGTCACTGAAAACATATACAAAACAAAACAAAAAATATCAGAAGCATTAGTAGCAATTTGGACAGCACGGTGGCACTGTTACCTCATAACAAGAAGGCCTGGGTTTGAATCCACCTTGGCTGGGGCCTTTCTGTGTTGAGAGTTTTGTAGTGTCCTGTGTTTGCATGAGCTTTCTCCAGGTAATCTGGTTTCCTCCCACAGTCCAAAAACATGCAATTAGCGGAGTTAGATTAAGTGGTGATTCTAAATTGCCCATAGGTGTGAATGAGAGTGTTAATGGTTGCCTGTTGCTCAGTGTTAGCACTGCAACTGGCTGGTGACCTGTCCAGACTGTCCCCTGCCTCTTGCCCCATCGCACCCACCCACTGAGACTCTGAAAACGATAAGGGGAAGAAGATGATGTATAGTAGCAATTTGATCACATGGCGACAACAGCGGCTCTGGAAGTAGACCTCATCTTCTTGAATCCCAGAAACTACTCCCCAAGCGTGCATATGAGTGTGTGTGAAACACTGTATGTACAAGTTCGGATGTGGAACATGCATGCATCACAATCCAAACCTGCATGAATCTTAAGAAAATCTGTAATGCAGGTTACATTTAACACGGCCAAAAAGAGGATATAATAAACAACAAATGAAGCATAAAACCACGTCCAGTAGAGCTTTTAAACTGTATAAGCTAACTTACTAGAATAACAAACTGACATGTGTCCACAGATGACATTTATCAGAATCTCATTCACAACTCATACGGCGATGCTGTTAACCATGTAAATCCACTAGCCTTTACATTTAGAGAATGCTTTAAAAAAATCTGACAGGAACGCCAATAAATAACCTGTACTGATGACTCCGTGGGGAAAAAAATTTCAGTGCTCGGCCAGTTATCTCCAGGACTCTGCAGAATAGCATATGCTGACACAGCAACCATAATGAGCTCAAAACCTGCCCAGCTAACGTTAGCCACTTACAGAGCGTATGCTAGCGTGAGCAGCTAGGCTAGGTAATGTTTGCTTTTCTCTAGCGAGCTAATGTTGTCATTGTTGTGGTTAACAACAAGCTGACTCGAGCATTTTGAAGCTACGTTAATGTGACTTCGTCAGCACCTTTCAAAAGTCTCCAATTTTAGCTACAATTATATCAAAATGCAGTACGGCTATTGCACGACATATACGGCAGCAACACATACCGAGCTAATACGTAGCATTTTCACACCGTTAGCTTTGTTGCCAGATTAGCCTCGTGCTAGATTTGTTGTCGAAAGCGAGGCCTGAATTAAGAGCACTGGCTCTTGCAGTGCATAACCAGTGTTTTAAAAGTAAACATATACAGCCACTAGTGGCAGCATCTCTCGTTCATGCAACTTAAGAATGCACGTTACATTAAGGTTAAATATTTACAATTACCAACATAGAAGAGATTTTGATTAAAATGCTGTCAATAGTGCTCACCGTTGTCTCCCTGTACCGGCCGATTACGGATTAAAAATAACTGCGCATGCGCAGAATGAAAACCCGATCCATGCTCCGGATCCTGCAGACGACCAACAAAGTAGTTCAAATATTTACTTGTCATCATGTGCATATGGGTTTTGTAATCCCTGTCATAATGAAGATTTAGTGGGGCGCGCTCTTACTTACTTGATGTAGCAAGAAGAAAAATAACTTGTGTAGGAAATGTTGAGGCCAAAATTAAAATGGAACTGGGTTAATTAAGATAAGGTAAGACTTTAAAGTGCGTGTGTGTGTGTGTGTGTGTGTATATATATATATAATATATACATATATATACACACACACACACACACACACACTAGGGGACCACTACAAAAGTACTATAAAAGGTAAAATTCAGTGAGCAAGTCTAATCAGCATGACCTTAAATATAAATCATTGTCCAGTACCCTTGATGTAAACCTAACACTGACTATGAACACCACACTATGACTATGTTTTAGAATATTTCAATCCCAAAAATGCATCTCAAGGAGCAAGTAGAAGCAGGGCATTTTAAACTTGCTCTTTTTTGTGTTTTTAGTTACTAAAATGATCAAACTTTCTGCATTTCTCTGTTGGTATGCCTGTTTTAACAAAATATGTAATATATTGTCAGATTTGTGCCACATTGTGGATTTCATTAAACACTCTTCTGCAATACATATTTTACAGTGGACAAGAAAGGTGAAGAAGTCAGTAAAGGCCAGGTGGAGAAGAGTGTCAGGGTACTTAAAATTTTAGGGCAAGTACTATAGCGTGATGATATTCTATGTTAACTCAAGCAACGCTCCTGAGAGTCCATATTTGTAAAGCCATTATACAAGATATTTACCCTGGAAAATGTGATTGACCTAGCTCAAGTAGTTTTCTAGATAATGTAACTTTAATATGGCCTCTGGAGTTTTATCCTTTAGCAAATCTAACATGGTCCTGTGGGAAGATTTGTTTTTAATTTGATAAATTAAGATGGAAAGACTTATGCTGTTTTCCTTTCCCATGTTGCATTAAAACGCTTTTGTGCATGTCTGGATGATGCTAAATAAATAAACCTCCTTTCCTAATTGGGTGGCTAATTCTTTTTTCTTTGTAGGGCATGACAGCAGCTAAGGTCAGCAACAAACAACTGATTTCAAATAATGAACTTTAATGTAATGCATTAAATCTCAAGATTAGAGCACATAAATTCAGGATACATACACTGCTATCCTACCTCAGATCAATGAATAACTGCAGCATCAATATAAATTTATTTCATTTATAAAATGATGCATTACAAAGCACAAACCGGTTGGATAATTTTTCATTAATTATGTGGCAGCAGCCAGCAAAATATTTTATCAAAAGGTCACTATACACAAGATGAACTGATGTCACACACTTCCACAAAATCTCCATCTTAATTAAACAGTCTTTCAAAATATACAGTATTTTTAATAAATAAGAGACGCCATTTACAGTGATCAGAGCAGAATACTTTTGCTTCGACAGAAATAAATTGAATCATCTGTATACAGGCATACAGTTAATGACCTCTACATGGCAACAGGGGAATACAGTATGTACTAAACTCGTAATAGTATACTGTGTAATTTTCTGTCTTCAGTATTAGGATTTAGAATGGTAATGTGTGGAAATAATGCATCGCTACATTTTTAACAAAGTTTACGTGTGTGTTGGCTGAGGAACTTTCTCTTTTTGTAATTTGCGCTCCACTTCTGAGAAAACCTTTTCACTGATTTTATCCACTTCATCTTCCACCTAGAAAAAAGGAGAACTGGCAAATTATTATTTTTATATAAAAGTCAGTACTAACATTTTTACCAGGCTGTGTATGTTTGTGTGTGTGTGTGTGTGTGTGTGTACACACACACACACACACACACACACACACACACACTATCCATGTACCAGTTTCTCAAACCTAGTATCAGAAACAAAAAACAAAGAACTACACAAATCTGTTCTCATGCACAAAAACAAGCGATCCCAGAATATATTTATCTTGATAACCACCTGTTCCACTTTGTCCACTTCAGGGATATAAAACTGCATCATGTTCTGGATGCCATTTCTCAGTGTGACGGTAGAACTGGGACAGCCTGTGCAGGAACCAACCAGCTTCAGTTTGACGACGCCGTTCTCAAAACCCTTGAAGATGACATCACCTCCATCCTCCTGCACTGTAGGTCTTGTGATTAAGAGGGACCATATCAATTGGTACAGAACAGGCCAGAGAAACAGAGAGATTAAGACTGTTATCGCAACACAACTATCTCTTACCACACTGATAACATCCTTTTTGTGAATATGAGTGAGGAAATGAAGGAACATATAAATAATTTATAAAGTGCAATTGTGGTTTACTTAAGCAGCTCTCAGATGCAGTGAATCTGTACCTGATTCTGGTGTCCAGTAGCTCTTTTATCATAGACACAACATCATCATCATCTTCAGAATGACCTACAATAAAGGAAATGTAAAATATGAAAATATTTACACACTTTAAAGTCAAATAGTTGCATGTTCCCATATTGCAGACTCACTGCTTTCATGGTGCACTGCTCCTGTAGTTATTGGGTCACCACTCTCAAAGAACTTAGCAATGACCTCCAGAGCATGACGCTTTATGTCCGTCCACTCAACATCCTCATCAGTCTGTTAGGAAAACAAATATCTTATGTATTATGTTAATCAGACGATAACCACAAAGACAAACTATAAGAGTAGATTAAACACTTACTTTAGTGATAGTAATGAAGTCAGGCCCAAAGAACACACTCTGTACTCCTTCAATTTCAAAGAGGTCCCTGAGAGAAACACATTATCATCTTCAGTAAGAAATAAAAAGCATCATGAGAGAATGTCCTTTTGGTCTATTTTGTGATTACAAAACTGACTCATGATTAGATTAAATGTATTGGCAGAGAGAGAAACAAAGCACATCCTGACAATGTACCAAGTAAAACAGTGTCTCTCCTCATGAATCTACGGAGGACCAGAATCTCATTTTCAGAGGGTACATCTAGCACAGGGGTGGTCAACTCCAGGCCTCGAGAGCCCCTGTCCTGCAGGTTTTAGATGTGTCCCTGATCCAGCACACCTGAATCAAATGGCGGATTCACCTCCTCAGTATACAGTCAAGTTCTCCAGAGTCCTGCTAATGACTTCTATATTTGACTCAGGTGTGTTGAAGCAGGGACACATCTAAAACCTGCAGGATAGGGGCTCTCGAGGCCTGGAGTTGGCCACCCCTGATCTAGCTCGTCAGCTGCATGTATTCTTCAACTAAGCAACACCATCATGATCAGGAGCTGAAGATACAATAGTCATAAAAGCAAGAAACATCTTCACACTCAAACCTACCCACAGAGAATGTTCTTTTAATAAAAGTGCATGAATGCATTGGATTTATGAATGTAGAGCCTCTCATTTTTCCATATTTCATGTATGCCTGCAAGCAAGCACTTTATAAGAATAACAAATACACTTACCAGCACCTTATTAGGTACACCTGTTCAACTGCTCATTAATGCACATATTTAATCAGCCAATCCCGCAGCAGCAACTCAATGCATTTAGGAATAGAAACATGATCAACACGACATACTGAAGTTCAAACCAAGCATCAGAATGGGGACAGTGTATCCATTTCCTGATGCTGTTTCCAGCAGGATAACATTCCATGTCACAAAGGTCAAATCATCTCACACTGATTTCTTGAACATGACAATGAGTTCACTGTACTCAAATTGCCTCTACAGTCACTAGATCTCAGTTCAATAGAGCAACTTTAGGAAGTGGATGTGCAGTCAATAACTCTGCAGCAACAATGTGATGCAATCATGTCAATATGGACCAAAATCTCAAAGGAATGTTTCCAGCACCTTGTTGAATGTATGCCATGAAGAATTAAGACAAAAGGGGATCTGGCCCATTACAAGTAAGGTGTACCTAATGAAGTGAGCATACAGTACCCTCTTCTTGCTTAATGCTAGTCTAAAACTAATTATATGTGTCGCCCGAGGCTTGTAAACACTCAAAATGTTCCCTTCAAATATCTTTGAAGTACAGTATTAAATTTGATACGCAACCTGGCTAAAACAGAACATCCAGCTGAACTTGGAGAAGGAAAGTCAAGTGTTCCACTTCCTAGGACGGGTTTACCAGGAATAAACTTCAAGCTTCTCGGGTTTGGAGTGTCTTGAGTCTGGATGGCCAGGTGTCTTACTAAAAGACATCATAAAACCAACAGGAAATACCATAAGACAGTGAACGTATGTAAGAGTTTCAAACTTTTAAATTGTTTCTCACTTGTGAAATGTGTTTTTCCTATCCAGGGGTGAGACTGGACTCCTCTGGAGCCCTGGGTCGCGGACAGTGAGTGGTATAAACTTCTGGTCTGGTTTGGAAACCTTAAAGCATAAAGAGCATTGGACCATATCCCCCATCCTGTGATTTCAACCCATTCATTTAGCAAGGCACAGTTTAACATGGATGGATTAAAGCGACTTAAAATGTATTAAAGTCCTGTGTTAGCTCAGAGTTTTTAATGTAAAGGCTGTGAAAGGCCTAACCGCTTCATTGACCATCAAGTTTTACTATCAGTTAGCTAGCCGCTGTGTGCGATCGACCTCGCGATTTCACACATGAAATTGAAGACGATTTAAAGATAAAATGACTTCCAACACATTTCCAGCTCCAACTATATCCAGGTGGGTGGCGTTAGCCTGAAGAGGCAAAGCTTTGTGTCTACTTTAATCCGCTAGCTAGCCAAGTAGCAGGCTAAAAACTACTTGGCTATGAGCTACGGACGCATCGAAATAAAGGTTTATGCTTTATACACGTTTATTATATAGGTATTGCAGTACAATGCATTAAAGCTGAGACAGTTCAAACCTAAAGTGAGCCGTATTTCTTGCCCGTAAAACCTGCTGAAGACCCCATCTCATGCGCGCCGCCATTTTGTTTGTTTTGAAAATAATGACCCCATGTGGCAGACAGACGGCACACACAGTCTTGCCGTGTCTTTTTCTTCGGCACATTGAGGGGTGAAAACCTTCAGACACAGTATTTACAATGTATTTAAACTTCCCCGCTATAAGTCTCTCGGCCACACAGGCTCTCTAAAATATGTTTTATTTAAACCCAAACCACGATCTTCTCCTAAACGAGTATTGTTTCCACAAACCTCACATTGTAACTGAGTTGCTACAATGTAACCAACAGTAACTACAATTTTGAAAACTATGAACCATAATAACCATAGTTTGGCTGCTTTTCGTAAAACAACACATGAAAAAACAGACTCGGATCATTACATGAGAGTCCATTGAAGTGATCCTCACCAAACTGTATCAAAAATCAAGTCTTGTATTTAAAATTCCACTGTATCATGTTTATCTGAGCTTTGTCTACAAAGTAACTTGTAGCTAGGAGTTGTTGAATAAATGTATACTGTACTTCCCTCATATTTTTATTTTTGCTAGGAAAATTAGATAAAGGTGGAGCAATTTACTGAAATGTGCAAACATACATGCAAATACAGTAAATCAAACAGATAGTTGGTACACTTCTAACTAGCTTGAAAGTCAATATTTGTTGTGACCACATTTATTCTTCAGCACAGCCTGAACTCTCTCAGGCAGCTTTTTTGTCATTCCTTTCAGCAGTTTTTGGGAATAGTTCTCCAGGCTTCTTGAAGGACCTTCAAAGCTTTTCTTTGTATGTTGGCTCCTTATTCTGCTCTCTGTCAAGATGATCCCATACTGCTTCAATACTTTTGAGTTCCAGGCTCTGGAGAGGCCAATACATGGCTGATAGTGTTTTTCTACCCAGGTATTCTTTTACTGCATTGGCAGTGTATTTGGGCTGCCAATTACTGCCAATCAGATGCTTTCAAGATAGTATTGCATGGTAGTATTAAAATCTCACAGTACTTTTCTGTGTTCATAATTCCATTAGTTTGGATAAGATCCCCAACACCACTTGCTGTATTGTAGCCACAAACCATGATGGAGCCTCCACCATGTTCTACAGACAGCTGTAGACATTCACCGTTGTACTTCTCTCCTGACCTCCTTTGTACATACACACAAAAAAATAGAGGGACGAGAATGGACCTAAAAAGGTACAAAGCTTTGTCGCTCCAGCTGTACCCTAGTGGAGTACAACACTGTACCTCTGAGCCTAGGAATTTTGATTTTTGTACCTCTGAAGGTCCACAGTAAAATCACCCCAAGGGCACAAAAGCAAAATTCCCAGGCTCAGAGGTACAATGTTGTACTCCACTAGGGTACAGCTGGAGCGACAAAGCTTTGTACCTTTTTAGGTCCATTCTCGTCCCTCTATTTTTTGTGTGTACTGACAATGATTTGAACCAAAAATTTCAAATTTGGCATAATCACTCCTTAAGACCTGTTACTACTGTCCAGTTCTTGTGTAATTTGGCATACCTCAGCCTTTTCTCCTTGTTTCCTTTCCTTAAGAATGGCGTCTTGACAGCCACCCTCCCACTGAGCCCATTTCTGATGAGGCTTCAGTGAAATGCTGATGGGGCCAGATGCATCTCTCAGGTCCTGTTTCAGGTCTTTGCTGGATATTTTCTTGTTTTTTAAGGACGTGATTTTCAGACTGTTTATCTATTATAGATAGTTTTATAGATAGAAATGGGAACAAATGCTGTGTTTTTGTAACCGTCTGCTAGTAACAAAATTAAAAATGCCTTCTGTGGTTCATCCCTACGCTAGCCCAGTGGGGTGTCTTTTTGGCTTGAATGATCAATAGGTCAGTGTCAAGTCAACGAACAAACACGCAAACAAAAAGAAAACCGTTCCTCTGAAAATGACGTCTAAAGAAATTTTTTTGACTTTCTGACAGCCTAAAAAGGAAGACCACTTTTAAAAATTACAAGAAAGTCTGGCTTCTTGGAAGCAAATTATAAAGAAATGAGGGGTGGCTCAAGATTTGTGCACAGTACCCTATGTAGAGAATGTAGAAAAAAGAGGAAATATTGGACATTTCCCTCCAAAATGTAGTAGAGGATAAATAGTAGATAGTATAAAATAGAAATACTCATGTAATATACAAGTATCTGAAATACATATTTGAGAAAATCAGCATACTTGTAACTTTCCATCACTACCTGACAGGATAAACAAGATACAGGGCTTAAAGTATTCAAAGCATGTCTTATGTAATAATCCCAACAGTTCTGCAATATCTTATTTTTCTGAAGTAAAATCCAAATCTGTGAACATCTCCAAACATTTACTGTTTGAGTTGATATTTAACATCAAACACAGCAATGTCTGGCTTTACATGGAACACAAAACTGAGTTCACTTGAAATAATATCAACAATGTGATAAGACCAACCCTACATTTCTTAATATTTGTTCTCACATAACAAGGTGGTGCCCTGAAGGAGTGGCAGAGATCAGCCGCCTTAAAAGCAGAGTAGTCCTCTGGATGGAGGAAGACTAAACTTACTACAGCAGTGTTACTGTCAGCTCAGAGGACTACGCTTAACTAAAGGACTTAATTTTTTGTTGTAGTGCTGATTGTAGATATGATGCTGACTCCTTGAGGTTTCTATAAACCCCTGAAGAGGCTTGACATTGAGTATTTTTTATGACAGCTGCACTCTTTATTGCTTGTCTTCATCACCATTGAAACATGGGGTTCTGGATTATTTTCCCCATCTTTCTTTCTCTGGTGTCCTTCATTGGAACGTGGAGTGTGTAAGTTTATCACAAATGAAAAGTTTCTTTCTTGTCATTACGCCCGCCTTTGTGGGGAACTTTTTTGCAAATATATATAGTTTTGAATCTGTCATAAAAATGCCCGGTCTACATTTAGCTCGTAAATAGAGATTATTTATATCTGTTAATGTAACTCTTACTCGATACACAAACTTAATATGTGAAGTGTACTCTCCTGCCTCAAATCAGTGGGATTTCTGAAATACTGATAACATTGCGGCATGAAGAGGAAGTAAAGACATAGCATCATACTATTTTTACAGCTTTTTCACAATCTTTTATTGTACTATTTTATCTGTACATCGTCTGTGGAAACATTTGTCGACGTCAGCACAGCCTTTGAATATAAAGGCATGTGAGAACTCTCCTGCTAACCCGGTCAGAGCATGAAACGGCAACCTTGAGCTTGAAATATGTGACTTGGCTAGTTATATCTGCTCCTGGGTGTGAACCCTGTCGCTTGTGAAGTTAAGAAAAGAAAACACTGTTTAACAAATTGCTTCAGTGATTGAGTCACGCTAGCCCAGTAAACGTGCTTGGCATTGATGTTCATTTGATGTGACACTTCCCTCATTCTGTTTTGTTATCCATTGTAATTTCATGTCTCACTGAATGTCTTACGTGCAACATATTTATGACACATTCCATTATCAATACTGAACAAAAGTCCTGAGTGGGCTTTCTTTTATTCCAGCTTCATTCTTTGGATCATTGTTGGGCATTTTATTTTACCAGATTATTCTGCCAGATTCTGGTTTGATGTTAATTCCAAAGTTGTGATGCAGTACTTCTTTTCTTTTATATTCCAGATATGGGATAGCCTTCTCCAACAATCATGTGTGCTCCCTCACTAACTGGTGAGTTTTTAAATCATCATTATTTTGTTTTAGTTATGCCCCATGATTTATTTAATAATGGATCCTCTAAAATGCCATTAATTTGTCCTCAGGGGAAACAGCAACTACTGTAGAGTGAATCAGACTGATGATGGATGCTGCTGGGTTCCTACTATAAGGTAAAAAATCAAACAAAACAAAATAAAAGACACCAAATAAACCTTTCAGCTTTCCTCTTCATGGGAATAAAATGTTGAGACTGAATAAACTGAACAAAAATATGATTTCAGCTCAAGTGGAACCTATCCACCAGAAAATTCACTTTTTACAGCCACAATCAACGCTGGATCCTTTATGTGTGAGTTTACCTGCCAAATGTCCAAAGCATTATGCATCCTCCAAAAGTATTTGAACAGTGAGGCTGATTTATTTATTTTTACTGTAGACTGAAGACATTTGGTTTGAAGTTAAAGAAAAACTAAAAATATGAGACAAAATGTCAACATCTCAGCTTTTATTTCCAGCTATTTACATCTGGATCTGATACACAGTTCAGAACTCACCAATTTTTCTTTTGAGTAAAAGTATTGGAACAGATCAACAGAAAATGGATTGCAGTGAACACGACTTTATATTTAGCTGCAAATCCTTTGCTTGTAATAGCTGCATCAAGCCTGTGACCCACTGACATCACTAAACTTTTGCATTTTTCTTTTGTGATGTATTTCCAGGCTTTCACCAAAGCCTCTTTCAGTTGTTTGTTTTGGGGGTTACTCCCTTCAGTCTCCTATTTACCTGTAAAACACATTCTTCATAGGGTTTAAGGCCTGAATTATGTTTCTGCATCGGATCTTCGTGGGGCCTACACATGTAATCGGAAATCTCCTCCTAACCCAACGTCCTAAGTCTGGAGATTGAGGGGGCTGGTCTAAAACCTCCCAATTCCTGACCCTGATGAAGTCCTTTGTAACTTTGGCAGTGTGTTTTGAGTCATTGCTTCATGATGAAAGGTCTCCCAGTCAGTTTGGTTGCATCTTTCTTTAAATTGACAGACAAAATGTTTTTGTAGAGTTTTGGGTTCATTGTACTGCTGCTATCATGTGTGACATCATCAGTGAAGATTAATGAGCCCATCCCAGAAGAAGCCATGCAAGATTAAACCATGACATTACCTCCACTGTGTTTCATAGATGAGCTCATATGTTTGGGATCATGAGCAGAACCTTTCTTTCTCCAAACTTTAGCCATTCCATGACCTTGGTAAAGGTTAATCTTTGTCTCATCAGTCCATAAATCTTCGTCCCAGAATTTCTGAGGCTTGTCTTTGCACTTCTTGGCAAATTCTAGCCAGGCCTTCCTATTCTTCTTGCTAATTAGTGATCTACATCTTCTGGTGTAGTTTTGTTCATGAAGTCTTCTGCAAACAGGCGATTGTGATACCTTCACTCCTGGCCTCTGGAGGTTGTTGTCACTAACAGATGTTTTAGGATCTAGATTTACAGTACTTACTGTACAAAGTTCCTGTCATCAAATGCTGTTGTTTTCCTTGGTCTACCTGTTCTACATCTGTTACTTAGTACACCAGTGATGGCTTTCTTCTTCAGGAAATTCCACACGGTTGTACTGCATATGGCCAATGTTTGTCCAAAATGTTCCCAACCCAAATGTTTTCAGCCCACAGCAAAATAAAGGGATTGGCATCATTGTTCCAGTATTTTTGAAGGGTGAGTGTAAATACATGTAAGTGATATGTGTCATACCAATTGTGATTTCCTTTTTAGTTCTGCTGTTCTGTATATTTCACCATGCCCATATTATGGACAAACACTCAAGTCAGTCCATGATGAGCAAGTTTGCACTGGTCTTTGGTGTGGTCGCGGCCATGGGAGCATTCACAGCTGGAAACTGCAATGTAAGTGCTGTACTTCCTACTATGGATATGTTTCTGCAGGATTAAATTATTGCAGATCTAAATGAGAACTTTGTCCCTCCATTATATCACTAAGCTGAACAGCCTCTGTTTGCACTTGTGCTAAAACAGCAAACAAAGGTGGGTACCTAGTAGTTTTATGTAATCAATTTTTACACATCTTCCATCAATTGTAACACCAAGTACCATTTATGTTTGGGGGAAAATGTAGAGTTGTATCAAAGAGCTAATATCATAAGCAGCTGCATGGTGCGCTTACATAACTATACTAGAAAAAACAGCACATGGAACAGGAATGAAAAAGGATTATCCTTTAAACAATGGGGCAACCGACATTTACCACCCAAATACTTGGAAAGTCTTCCCGATCATAAACCTGTTAGGTGACATCCTGTTAGGTGACGTCCCATTTTTCACTCTTAACTGCTTGAGGGTTTGCGCCCACACACCAACACCTTTCACAATCCTTATAAGAATCTCTGCCCAGATTTCAACAACCTGTTAATGTTCTGACGCTTTTCATACCACGTTTCACACTGTAGATCATAGGTGTCAAACTCTGGCCCGTGGGCCACATTTGGCCCGCAGTGTAATTATATTTGGCCCGTGAAGAAATATCGAATGACAATTGGAGCTGGCCCACCAGTATTATCCACAGTATTCCTGACTTCGCTCCATTACCCCTAATTCATAGTGGAAGCCGGTATTTTACTTCCGCTTGCGCTGTTGTTTACGGTTGCGGGGTTGCACACTTGCACACTTGCCATTCATTTAAACATTTTTACACTACAGTTTCTTATGCCTGGCATAAATGGTACTACATCGGAGGTGGATACATGGCAAGGATGTTTTAAAAAGCAGCAATGACAATTCAGTAACAATACCTCACCCGTCAGTTCCCACTGACTGGGTAGATGACACGAAATTATGGCCCGAAGTTAGCTACATCGATATTATTAATTACCTTATTTTTTCCAAAGGTTTTGATGGCGAGGAATCATCTAATTATAAGAGCACCGATGCGTATAATTACCTTCAAAGCAATAAAATCAATAAAGTAATGCTGAACAAACAAGGCAACTTTATTTTCCTTGCATTGGTCATTGTCAAGGGAAGTGGAGTGGTGGAGACAGTCAGCTGTTCCTATATAGCCCGATTAGGGAAATCATGCAGTAATGCGGCATCTATTCTGTGGAAGGTATATCACTTATCTGGATATCAGAATGTTACGATCACTGAAACTGAAACACTGGACTGGCCGAAGGCTGTGATCGGGGAGACACGCAGCTGTCATCTCGCTAACTGCAACTGCATGTGGAAGCCACACATTGTTAAAGCTTTGTGTAGGCTGTATAGTATTAAGCTTTACTTGTTCCATATTCAGTTTTTAAGTAAGACTAGTTAAGGTCCATATGAAAATGTTCATTGTTATATCTGGAGGTAGATTTCTTTCAGTAAATATCAATGTTGGCCCGTGACTTTGTGCCAGTTTTGAATTTTGGCCCACTGTGTACTTGAGTTTGACACCCCTGCTGTAGATTCTTCTGTCATGGCTTGAATCGTGCGTGGCTATTAAAGGTACAGCCCTTAAATGGTTCCAGTCGCATTTGTCAGGGGTTCCTCTGTCCATTTAGGACAGTATTCCTCATCTGTGTCCCCACTTAGTTGTGGGGTACCTCAGTTCTCTATTGGGTCCCATTCTCTTCTTTTTATATGCTTGTCTTGAGGTCACGTTCTTTCATTGTTTGCTGACCTATAGCTATATTTGCCTTTACAAACCAACAGTTCAGGGTGTGGATGGATATGGCAGTGCCATTGGTCTCACTGTAATCTGGTTTCAAGGAACCTCAGTGTAATTTTTTGACTTTGCTGTAAAATTTGATAAAAAGATTAGCTCGGTTGTTAAGATGAGCTTCTTTCAATTCAGTAAAGTGAAGGCCTATCGCCTGCCACGTGACTCCGGGAGAAATTCACGCTTTTATTACCTCTGCTTTAGACTATTATAACTCTTTATATGTTGACTCTGATCAGTTGTCGCTTGCAAGCTGTTTAAAATTTTTGACAGAAAAGAAATCATGTGATCACATTACACTCATATTGGCCTCCTTACATTGGCTTCCAGTCTATTTCAGGATCCAGTTAAAAATTTATTACTTGTTTTTAAGAGTCTCAGTGGTTTGGGGCCACCTTGCTTAACAGAACTTTTGAAACCCTTCACTTCTATCAGCGCACTGAGGTCTACAACTGCTCTTGAGTGTTCCTAGATCCAGGCTTAAAAGTAAAAGTGATAGAGCCTTTTCAGTAGTGTCACCTAATCTGTGGAACAACTTACCTTTCACCAATCATTTTAAAACACTTGTTTCTTTTTTGATTGCTTTTAAGTTTAGTTGAAGTAAGTACCCTGGCTTTTAATTATGCAAACAGTTTTATTTCATTAGACTTTTAGTTAATATTTTTTGTCTATTTAGTGACTGTTATGTATAGCCTATATTTTGTATAACCTATACAGCACTTTGGCCAACTGAGGTTGTCTGACTTGACTTGATGCTGACTGTCCTCCACAGCCATTTCACGTGTCACTCCTTCACTACCTCGGGGCTGCCATCAGTTTCATGTGCATCTGCTTCTACACTGCACTGCTCACTGCACTGACAGGGAAGTATGTGCTCTCTGGATATGAAAAGATTCTCTACCCACTGCGAATCGCCTCCACTGTGTTGCAAGCATTTGTGACCATCATCTGTATCCTTTCAGCAATCTTGGAGCTAACCTTTTTTGTTGTTGTTGTTGCATGAGCTATGTTCATCAATCTTGTGGCTAGTTACGCATGCAGGTTAATAGTAAACTTTTTAGGGTTAATTTGGTGTGATTTTAAACAGGACATCTCATCATGTGAGTTAAACCTCAGCACTGTGGTGTGTTTGGATCCAGTCGGGTGATCTGTTTACCAAGTGGGACCGGCCACATCACATTAATGGCATTTTTAGTCAATCATTAACCATTTCTATTTACACTTGTAGATATATGAGGACAGCTGTGCAATGGTGAAACATACGCCCTCTAATGTAAAAACTATGGTTGTGGTGGAAATGTTAATTTGTGTGTGGGGGGGGGGGGGGGGGGGGAGGAGCAAGGTTTTTTTTTTTTGTAAGCATTTGTTGGG
>VUQK01001910.1:4792-15215 GCA_015106715.1 Bujurquina vittata
GGGGGGGGGGGGGGGGGGGGGGGGGGGGGGGGGGGGTGGGGGGGGGGGGGGGTAGGTTGGGCATGTGAAGCCACTTGTCCTTGGAAGGGGATTTAGCCCTGGTACTGGCAATCAATCAATAAGTGGTGTTGGAGGAAGGGGTCATGGAGACATAGCCCTTCTCTCGCGCTCTCGTTTACCAATAGGCGACTTCCTGTTTGTACAGCAAACAGAGCTGATTCTGCAAACATAAAAACATGTGGACTTATACAAAATCAGATGTACAGTCATGTTCACTGTTTGTTAGATATTGCCCAACAGATTTTTTTTTTTACTGAATTCCAAAAGAATAGCCACATAAAATCAAGGTAATTGTGTCTGAGTTTCCTTTTAGCCTTTTATGATATACGCCCCATGAAGGAAAGTTCCCACATTGTGCACAATCCGCATAAGAAAGAAAATTTCCTGCCAAGAGACTCTGCCCCCCATTTACTCTATAAGTTAATTACTAACCTTTGTGATAACAATAACACAATGCATGGGAATACAATAGGCGATCTGAGATAATGTTACGCCGAAGAGAAGTGCTGATGAAGATAATCTCTGTGTTATTAGATACTTTGTATTATTAGATTGGAAAAAGAGAAGTGAACAGAAGGAGAAAGAAGAGAACTGGAGTGAGGCTTCTGTGAAATGTCAAGCATGAAAAAGCTGGTTGGGCGTGGGCCTTTAATTAATCCACTTTATAAGGAGAACTGTTGTCACTGACCCACACACAGGAGCGTCATCAAAGGCAAATCCACTCCACACTCACTGAATTAATTGATTTAGTCACATAAACGCAGTGTTAAACGAATACAGTGTGTTAATTTGCTAAAAACTTTGCTCGGCGACTGCTCACATAAAACCCTGAACTTGCGGGCTAAACCAGAGCCTTTGCTGCTTAGGCCTGGATTCTTGTCAGCTGTCACCCCTGCTGTGATAGGATCTGATCATATTAAACAGATATCTTCTGATCTTAACTTCTTTTGTGACGATGTGGAATTACGGCGCTATATTGTGCTTCATTGATCTCTCTGGTAGTCCCCTGTTGGAAGTGGCCACAAAACATTGACATTATTTTATCCAGACCAGTGTGGCGACTCCACCAATAAATGACCCTCTACTTTAAAAAAATTAAAAAAAACAACTCAAGCTCACATTTTATATAATGGACCTTTTTTTTTTTTTAAACTTCCTAGTGAGAGAATGGCATCACCCAGTGTGTCGGGGTCTTTTTTATGTTTAAAATAATGGCTGTAATTTTAAAAGGGTGATGATATGGCAGGCTACATCACTTCTGATCTGTACGTTCAAGCCAAAATTTTTTTTAAAGTTATTTATAGATTATATATAATTCTTTCTCTGGTTTCCCACCGCTCTTATTATTCATTGGAGGAGATGCAGGTATTTCTGTTGCTGTTTATGCATTGTGACATTGTGTCCTGATGGGCTGGCTCGGGGCTGGAGATAAAGTGGATACAGATGACATGGCTGACTGTGCTGGAGGTGAAACACAGGGAGAAAGTGATGTAAGGCAACTTAAAGTCATCAGAAGGCCACGGCTCTGCAGAATGATAAATGATGCCACGCAACCTGTTTAATGCACCATCGTTTTTGGTGGGCTCGCTTTTGATTTATATCCTGTATTCTCCTTTTATGGCATTTTGTTCCTTTTATCATGATCATAAAGGTGTTTAATGTCAACAACATGCATGCAGCATCTTCTGACAGTGCGTAATGGTCCCAGTATGATAGTATGTGGGCAGCACAGACCCATCTAAACATGTTTAGCTGTCTGCTGCCACTTGGGGGCAGAGTCAAAAAATATATTGAACAAAGTGAGTTATTTTTATTTGGGTTTTTTTGCCTGTTGCTGTTGCCCCTTTCACTCAAAACTCAGACGTGTTAAATTTAAACTCTCCGCTGCCTTTCCTATGTTTGATATGTACAGTATTTGTGCTTCTTCTTATTGGTGGTGAACCCTGCTGTGATCATTACCTTTCCCCAGTCAGGCCAATCTTTTTCAACCAGTCATCACGGAGGACAGCATGTAAGCTTATCTCTTGTTTCCTACACGTTGAATTCCCAATAATCCTTCCCTGTGTAGGCAGAGATCTACGCAAACGGACACAAATGTAGGACCACAAATCCGGCTTAAGGTGGTCTTCTGTGAAAAGTGCAGCAGTGGGAGAGGCTAAGCTGAGAAAGAGAAGTAACTTGGACTTATTTGTTGTTTACTCTAAACATCAGGCTCAGTTTGCAGGAAGAGGCTTCACTCTGTGGTTTGTGAAATGTGAAATGTTGACCTTTTACTATAAACATCAGGACAATCAGCGTATTTCTTTCCTCAAATGCCAAAACTTTTTTTTATCAGTCAGTAATGAATAAATGGTGAAAATTTGATCTTTTAGCTTTTGGCTTAGTATTGTCTCATTTTACAACCATAGTTTGTCCTATTTATGAAGTAATACAGGTACATGCACTACATATTTAACAAATATTAGCCAGTTATTACTAGTAAATAAGTAGGCATTCTTCCCTCTTTTGTCCTTTTCTTATTTCCCTCTTGTACTGTAATCCTCAAACAGAAAAGTGAGCCTAACTGCTCTAACACATCTTCAAATGATAATAATCTGAAGGTGGCACTGGTGATTGCAATCATGCATTTGGTAGTTTTATGTTTAATGAGGCGGACCCACCTGGAGAGAAGGGAATCATCCAATACTGCGTGTTTCTTTTGTGAAAAGCTTTTCTGTAGCAGTTGGTTTAAGTCATTCTGGGAAATCACTGACTGCAAAAAGCAACTGATGCTGCTAGTTGAAACTGCAAAAAGAAGCGAAAATTACAATGTGCCATTACAAATGAAACATCACACATTGTTGACATATGACTGTGCAAAGAACAGCAAGTGATGGAGTTTTCCTTTTACTGCAAAAAATGTAGCGATTATGAAAGGAACAAGAAAAGATTAAATGTATCCTTGTCTCATTAGAATAATAAAAGAACTTTCTTGTCCTTTGTTTCTACCAACCCGTATAAACATATTAATAAATTATCTTCCCATCCACTGACCAGGGTCGGCTTAAATAATAGATGGATACTTGAATAAACCTTTAATACCCTAAAACATGAGGAAAGCGAGTGTACAGCACTAAAGCGTCACTGGCGAAATACTAAATGCAGCACAAAATGAGCTTCTGAGCCAGAAAGAATGATCTGGGTGGGGGGTGGGGGGGCTGTTTATTTTTTAAGGCTCATACACACATGCCTGGTGCCTCGGGGCAGCTGGCTCAAGCATGGTTTTTCCTCCTCATACTGGAGGCTGTTCACCCCCTCCCTGACTTTGGAGGTTACCTTTGCAGGATCATTGTGTGTAGAGAAACAGGAAAAAAACATTTTAAATCATATTTCCTGTGTCCATTGTTTTCAAAGTGATAGAGCTCTTATATGGAGGCAATTTAAAAGTTTCCTTTACCACACATTTGCCATACGGCCTAATCTGTGGACTAGTGGATCAGACTATTAAAGCCATTTTATTCATTTTTGTGTAAAGAAGCAGAAATATATTCTGAAGAGGTTTACATTTATTGGACCATCCAGTTACAAAACTGATAGCAGTTATTTAAACTGTAAGTCTCAGTTTTTCAGTTTACTGTCATCACAAAGAGGTTACTGTCAAATTCAAAGATGTGCTTCAGAATGGCTCCTCGGCTTAACCTCCTTACGTCTGTATGGTATCACCGGCCGTGGGTAACGTCAGCGCCGGTAAAAACACAATGGGTCAGAATTGTAGCTCAAATTAAATTTGCCGTTCAGGCATGATCCATTCTTAACAGTTTGAAAGATAATTCTGCAAAATGCAGCAGAAAGGACCAGTTTAGACCCATGAGCTACATCTGACACTCCTGATTTAAAATATTTGTTTTAAAAATTCTCAGCTTATTTTCTGTGGCTTTTTTTTATTTCTAGTAGTCTGCAGGCGAAGAGAACATAGCAGCATCTGAGCATGTAAAATACAGTTTAACAGTAGCTTACGTTCTTCACGAGCAACAATAAATGCAGGACAAAATCAAAAGAGATATTACAAGTTCTCTGTGCAGACAACAATCTATGTGGTGATAAGGTTATGCCCTATAAGTGCTAGCCTACAGTTGTACAGGATATCGTCTGGGGGTGTGCCATTTCATGACTTTGCTCAAGCACTGGTAGACTGTGTGGTCAGTGGGTTGTGAAGATCTTGAAAGCTTAAAGGTCTCATCTGGGAACTAGAAGAAAAGCCTGTGGTATCTGCGATGCCTTTTTATTTTTGTAATGGACCAGGCCGCTATCAGAGGTAAAGGAATATGCAGCTGAATTTAAGGCTCCCCGTAGTCCACTTAATGGCCTGTCACCCTTTGAAACCTCCTTGAGATTTTTTATGGTGGATTTCTGCTTGGGCAGTGGGCAAAGGTTGTAGCAGGTGAAGGCCTGACAGTTGATTGAGAATGCATGATATGAAATGATACATAATTATGGAATGGGGATAAGGGACAGAAAGCAGTGCCATCAGTATAAAAGAGACAGTAAAGTGAGAAAAGAAGCAGAGGAAAGCATCCACACCCATTAATCCTTTCCATTGTTTTGTCTGAATGATAAAAAAAAAATAATGTGAGTCTTAATGAGAAAGATTAGATGGATAACAAAAACCGATGAATGTGTTGTATGACCCTGAAACAACTAAAACTGTGTTTTAAAAGTGAAAATAATTCAATTATACAACAGAACTGCACAGGTCAAATGAGCTATGCGGTGGCCACAGAGCTAGAGCGATGCACTAACAGAAAGAAGGTTAATGCCCCTGACAAGCTAAAGGGGGAAGAAGTGAATCAAATACATTGCTTTCTGCCATAGCAGAGACTGCTAATGATCCTTTGAGGAAAGCAGTGAACCCAAAATTGCCCTAAAGTGGCACAGTGACTAATAGCACCATGCAGGTCCCTGGTGTAAATACTGTAGCCTATGTGCAACTTTATGACTTTTAGCAGGACAGTGTAGAGAAGCGTAGGCATGCTCAGTGAACCTTTTCTGGGTGAGTAAATGGCAGTTTAAAAAAGTACAGTGAGAGTCAGTGTGCATTAGGGTCTGCAGTTTTAAATCATATGCACAATTTCCTTCCTTCCTAGGGAGATTACACATTTACCTGATATTTAAACATGCTTGAAGCTGAATAAACTCAGCAACTAGCTAATTTGGCAAAATAACCACAAAGTGATCCGGTCATTAAATATTTGTATGTGCTAAAACAGCAATAGCAGAGCTCAAACCAAAGATAAAAGTCAGAGTGAACAGTAGACTTTGTTTCATCTGGTGCCCAGAAACACAGCTTCAAATGAATAATAATGTTCCTTACATTACCATGACAACTTTCAAGTTCGCCATATATCAAAGTTGTGTTGGCAGGTCTTTGCAAACCACTGGCCAAAACAACAACAACGACATGAAAAGCTTTTACAGCTTAAGAAAAAGAAAAGTTCCAGTGTAAGAAACACTTCAGCATTTCAAGACATTTTGGACAATTTCATGCTCTCAACTTTGTGTGAACAGTTTGGGGATGTCCCCTTCCTGTTCCAATATGAGTGCACACCAGTGCACAAAGCAAGGTCCATAAAGGTCCTGACCTCAACCTGATAAGACACCTTTGGGATGAATTAGAGTGGAGATTGTGAGCCAGACTTTCTCGTCCAACATCAGTGTCTGACCTCACAGATGCACTTCTGGAAAAATGGTCAAAAAATTCCCATAAACACTAAACATTGTGCAAAGCCTTCCCAGAAGAACTGAAGCTGTTATAGCTGCAAAGGGTGGGCCAACATATCATATTAAACCTTATGGATTAACAATGGGATGTCACTCAAGTTCATATGTGTGTGTGAAGGCAGATGCCTTCGATTGTATATCCACAATGAAAACTCACCATCCACAGCTGAAGATTTGACTGTGTAATGCATTCTGAGTAAGTAACATAATCAAAAAAGCAGCATGATGAAATGAGCAACAGTTTTTTTAATTAACTTTTGGAGGATGAACTCATTTATTTGAAAGGATAAACTACAAAATTATCCTTTTCGAGCATCTCAGTGTTAAACAGCTGTATTCGAGAACCAGAGACACGGTAGAGACTTGTCAGTCTCTGTGGAGTGATGATCTGAGGATATTTTAAAACCTTTGATAGATAAATCTGTTGTTTGTTGCTAAGGTAATCACAACTTTCCAGTATACCCTTAGCACATAAACAATGAAATGTTTTGTGAACTTGAGATATGAGGCGTAAGATACAAACCTAAGTGGACCACCCGTGTATCTAAGTGTAAATATTTATATATCGTGTCCGTGTGTTCATACATTTATGTATATATTCAAGGTCACTTGCAGGCCCAGCTAAAGCTGTTTGACTGAGCAGAAAGGATTCTGACAGCAGTATTTTGTAGCTTTAACT
Organism: Bujurquina vittata; assembly: GCA_015106715.1. Classification (NCBI taxonomy): domain Eukaryota; kingdom Metazoa; phylum Chordata; class Actinopteri; order Cichliformes; family Cichlidae; genus Bujurquina; species Bujurquina vittata. Next base: position 11,289 of record VUQK01001910.1, read on the forward strand.
AATTCCAGCTCTACTGTCATGCTTAAATACCTTTTCCATGTACCTTCTCGTCATTCTGGAAACACTTCAGAGGGAAGAACAGAGAGCCATAGATGGAATACATTCAAATTCACTTTTTTTCCTTTTCAGTCTGCTAATCTGAAGTGTTACCTTCATACAATGCAGAGATTTTTTTTCCTCCTCTCTGACTGTACAAATGTAAAAATAATGCATTTTAATGTGGCTTCTTGCCCATTCATATCCATTTGAGATTTACCTTTCTATAGTTCTTTAAAAAAAAAAAAGAGGAATCTATTATTGAGACATCATTGTACAGTGAATAAGATCAGTCACACCCATACCCACACAAAATCAATTTTAAACTACTCAAGAAAAATCCATTTTGAGCTTTTGAGTTCAAATTGTGGTTGTCCTGCTCACTGTAGCTGTTGCTGTTCATGGATATTCCTTTATTTGGGTTTTTGATTATGGAGGTAGAAAGTACTGTCTGATACACTCATCCAAAATTCCCTATGGTTGTTCACTGGGTTAGGATCTGGTGACTGTTATGGCCACAGCATAAAACCATTCAGTGACCCTTTGCAGCCTGTGATGGGGAATTACTTCCTAACCTCCCAACGGTTCTATTTGTTGCTTCAAACTCCACACATCTCAAGCTGGCTTTGTTTCCACTGAGTGATAAGGACTCGCACTCTCTCCGTCACCATAGGTGAGATCCCACGCTGTGAGGATGTTGCCAGAGCTTCTCCAGTCACATACTGGCATACTTGTTTTGTTTCATTTCTCATTGTCTCTATGGAGGAAAGAGCTCTTCAAATCTGAGTGATGCCCCGCTGCCCTGTCAGCAGCCGTTTTTATTTAACAGATTGCAGCATAGAGTCAGGATGAATTTAAGAGCTTAATTAACAGTTCAGGGTAGTTAGGGAAGGAAATAAAATATGTGATGGTGGGAAATGTTTCTTTTGCTGTGAGCAAAATCTTCTCGCTCTCATCAAGGACGCTTCGATTCTAATAATGCAGTATTTAGAGCTCCTCGACACAGCTTTGTAACCACCCAGCTTTTCATTTTTTCTTTCTCTTGTTTTGCTTTTTTTTTTTCAATTTGCCCACCCCCAGCATCCATCCTTACTTTAACTAAGAGGTAGTTGGCATGGTGACCATCCATCTTTATTGTCTCCCCATCAAACAGGACTCCCCTGCAGGCCCGGGCTCTTTGTAGCTCGATGCCAGGCGCTGTGCCTGTTTTAGCTATCCTGATAGCTGAGTGGCCTTGCTGGAGCTGAACATTCAGCCTCCCACCCCCTGGGCAGCCGTTGGCCCTGATGCACTACTGAGGGTTGGGCTAAATCTAGATCTTAGTATGGATTCCCTCTCTGATCTTACACACTGTAGTTGAGAGTATTTGGGAGCAGACACACGAGAGGGTTTTTTTTTTCCCCAATTCCCAGCTTTAGAAAAACTTTTCGTAATGGTGCTCAACTTGCATTCATCAAATACATGTGTTCACTCTGCTCAGTTCAACAAAAATTATCTTTTTCCTCTAAGTCTTTTGGATGTGTGTAAATATTGCAAAAGCAATTTAGTTTTCCCGGTGAAAGTTCTTCTTTGTTGTTCTCTGACCTCCGTTTCTCCTGGCATTTCATTCCCCATGCAGTGAGAGCAGCCAAAACACTGGGCCAGGAAGACTCTGAATTAATGATGCAAAAAACTCTGACTGGTGCTGCAAGTTTGCCACTCTGGCCACCGAATGGACAGACTGTCACATGTAACCCAGCCATGATATCCATGCGGCTCAGCATACACTGTCATATTTCATACCTCAGCTGCGAAGCCTTATGGCTTATCTGGCAATGCAGGCTTTTCATTTCATTGAATTAATTCCTCCATTTGCTTTGTTTTGCAGTGTGCTCACATATTCATTTATTCACAATGGGATGTGTATCGTGGTAAGCGGATGCCTCGTCATTGTCATTCAGCTGGAGACAGAGCACGTACTTAACAAGGAAAAGCTCGTTAGATTAATTTTGTTTTCCTTTTTTTTTCCAAACACGCTACTCTATCCCATCCATTTGTGTAATGTGAACGCAAAATGACTGTGATGCACCATATCATGGCTTTTGAGCTGACACCATGTCACCAATAATAATGGCATTACACTAAAGATTAAGGAGTTGAGCCATTTGTTGCCACTGTAAAGCCCCTTTGCTGATGTTTTTCAGTCTTGCAGCAGCTATTGTGGAAGTGGTTTTGTAAATGTTTCCATCTTATTTTGCCTTTTCCCATCCTGACATCCATTAATCCTTCTAGTCTGCCCATTAATCTTATAAGGGTTGCAGCACCAGGACTGTGCAGACTTCTACTTTCTCCACCAACGTTTTATATATGATGCTCTTTAGATCTTCAGCTAATGACCAGCGGAATCCAACATAAGAGCCCTAAAGTGTGGCCTTCACTTTCTCTTTCTTTCAGTAATATATCTTAACCTGCAATAAGTGGAGCTCACACCCCCCCATTAATCCCATGGTCCTTCTCACTGTCACACATGACTTTGAGGACACACTTTTCCCGCTCACATGGCAGGAGTAGCCAAACTATCTTTTAGGTGACAGTGTTCAATGTCACTCGCCACATTTAGCCTCACAATGCACCAATACACACTGAAGATGAAAGCTAAGTTAAAGCATAAAAAATGGCACCATCTGCGAAAATAAACGGACAAATAAAAACACACTAACAAAATCAATATATATCACATCCTGCAAATTGGAACAATCTAAACATCATCCAAAAGGATTTAGCACTTTACAGATGAAGTTACAAGTAGTCAAACAGCAAGCTTTTTTTTCTTTCTTGTCTCCCCTCAATATCTAAAAACTCAGGGTCAGACATGCGCTGCTAAATCGAGGCATGTGTGAGAGTTTCTAATTAGATTCCTAAACCCCCTCAATTAGTGCTTTTTTTTTTCATTGCTAAGGAGCAGTGGTTCTCACCTCAGACCTCGCTCTCTCCCTGAGGATCAATCTTATCCTCTCTGTATGTAAGGGGTAGAATTCAGATGAACTAGTAAACTGAGAACTTTGCCTTCACCACCCCCCCCCCACTTAAAACTTTGTCTAGTAAAATGTCTGCATGACTGCAGTTGCGTCACCAGCCCTCTGAATATGTTACTAAATTATCCATGTTACTTTCACTTATTTTTGGAGAGCGACACACCATTATATTCAAACTGGCTACTTTAAATAGAAAAGGGGGCAAAGATATGATCACGTTTTCAGATTTTGTTTCCCATCTTCAAAGCAAAAGTTTTCTTTTTATTGTATCTTCCTTTAAAAGGTATAACATTGTGCTGATAAGGATTTTTGGTAGGGACAATGCACATTAATAACATTCTGTAAATGTGCCAGAATTAGCCAGAAAGGCTATTTTTCATCTGTTTCAGGCTCACCTAGCTATGCTTAACACTGTTAACGCTCCATAATATAGAGGAGGATCTAAGATTTCCCCACAGAGCAAAGAGAGCTGAAGTGGATACTGATGTGTCCCATAATTGAAATTAACAATCTCATACACATGGATCCTCAGAATCACAGCATAATTGCCTCCCTCATTAAAAAACATGTGTTGCGTCTTTGTGATCTGCACCAGGTTTCATATTAAGTTGGATTATTGCCGCTACCACACACAGTAAATTATATCATTCTTCTTCTGTTAGGTCATTTGGCGACTACATAGTCAAAGTGAGATAGCACTGTCTGGTGGCATGGTATATGCTTTAAATGAATAAGCTTCATTACAGAGGTCTCGCTCTTCTGAACTTCAATTCCTTTCAATGTGCAATTCCCCCTTCATATAGAGGCTTCATCATTAGAAAATTTAATTAAAGTTCCTAAAAAAAAAAAAAAAAAAAAAAAAAGAAGATGAAAAGAA
>VUQK01001911.1:9799-26085 GCA_015106715.1 Bujurquina vittata
GGGGGGCGGGGGGAGGCGGGCAATTAGCTTGTTTTTTTCACATACCCTGACAGCTGACATTCAGTCCTCACGTGTTTGATATGACACTGAGATTGAGGGTGAACGTTTGGACCGTTCTTGGGTAAAGGTGCACTGAGAGTAAAAGAAAGTAAGGAGTTTGTAAGAACTAACATTTTTTTTATACCCCCCCCCCCCTCGACTGCAGCTTTTCTGCACACCCCAAACCACTGTGCAACTCACAAACCTTACAAATGATCTGTCTCAGGCTGTGTGATCTCTACAATATCCACAGTCGCTGATGCGATGCATCTCAAATCAGAAAATCACCCCACGAAAATCAGAGATGATGAAAGCCTTAAGCGCTTGCACAGTTGGCAGAGGGGGGATGGAGGGGAAAGGAGAGCGGGTTTCTGCCTCCCACTCCTTCTCTTGTTCGCTCTTTGGGCCCTGCACTGGGTCTCTTGGCTTCGTGTCTTTCTCCTGTCTTCCTGTCTTCATTTCTGAGTCCCGTATTCGCTCTGTTGCTTTTCCTCGCTCAGCCTTTTTCCTTGTTCTCTCTCACCCACTCTTTATCCCTCCCTATCTGGTTGTCGGTCGCTCCCAGGGGCTTAATTTATGGTTGTGGAGCTACAGAAACACAGGGATGACAACCCACGCTCTCCTCTGCTTTGTTAGCTAGCTTGTTGGTTGGCTCGCTGACTGGCTGGGAGTACAGAGTGTGTTCATGTCTGTGTGTGTGTGTGTGTTTGTGTGTGTGAGAGTGTGTGTGTGTGTGTGTGTTCTAAATAAAAAATGTTTTTCCTTCTCTAACATTCCAGTCTCTCTCTCTCTTTCTGTATCTTTTTGTGTTTTGTGCAGCCGGTTTCATGTTGGTCCAATCAATGTCAGGCACTTCATGTAACATGGGCTGCTAGAAATTCTCCATAGAGAGGCTTTTAAAGATAAATATTATTTGTACTACAAAACGGCTGAGGCACTTTGATGGCAGCACAGCACAGTCTTCCATATGATGACTGTGCTTTATTCAGAGTTTAAAGACTAAACTGCATTGCATCATATAGTTATGAAGTCTAGAGGATGCGGATGTGCATGCTGGTTTGTGTAAAAGGGAGAACTCAGAATTCTATATAGCCTGACTGTCTTAGAAAAGTTTAAAACACATCTTTAAACTTAATACTACTACTGCTACTAGCACTATTATTGTTATTATTAATACGACATTCTTATTGAGACACAAATGCCCAGAATTACAATATAAAATATCAAAACTAAATTGTGTATAAAGAAAACATGAAATTAAATGAAAAGCTGTAGGCTTTAACCTCTTTAAACAGATTCCAGTCATCTTATTTTAGCTTATCTAAATCAATCTCATCTACTTGGCTGGTTGTCATGGATCTGATGGTGCAAACACATTTTTATCTGCAGGGAAAGAACACTGACATGCACATATTAGTGAATGAAGCCCATGGATCCAAATGTCCTTTGTTTGTTTGTTCAGATGCCACTTTGCAAACATAAACTATGGTTTTCATGAATTGATGAGCAGCAGCGGCTCATGAACTTCAACATTTAACATGCTAACCGTGGCCTGTAGAGACTGAGATGTAGCTCTGAGGTTTGTTTCCTGACTCTGGGCTTAATTTACTGGGACGTCCACTCCTGGGAATAAATAGAATTATGACCCTTCACAGACTGCTGGACAGCAACAATTGGATCTTTAACACCATCGCTGATGTCTTTCCTCCCTGGAATTGTGTTAACACACACCCGAACGCTCCAGACCTGCAAACTCCTAAAACATCTGGTATCATAGATTTGTTCATACTTGCTGATCATCCGTTAATCACATGCATTTGATTAGCAGCTGCTGGCTGCCACTTACCCTGTTAATTCCTATGAAAGCAATAAGGGTGTACTTAATTTTTCACATGTTGCTTCTGCATATTGGAATGGCGCAGTGTAATATGTCATGCTTAGTTCCTCAATTTTAAGATGTGCCAAGGACCATGTTATATGTAAAATCTTAGAATTGAAAGAAGGTGTACTTTTTTTTTTTGAAAGAGAAAGATTATATTCATGTACCTGCAAGCATGAAAAGTGTTCATTTTGTCATTGACAAACTGAATGCTGTATTCTGAAGAAAAGATAATGTCCAGGCCTGTAGCTGGAGCTTATTTCCTGGACTGATTAGGTAAGACATTTATAAACATTATGAAGCTTTTCTTCCTCTCTTGTTGAATTTGTGGACCTTATCTTCAGAGATTTGTTATATACAGTAATGATCTCAGCTGTTGCTGCTTACTGTCCTGTAAGCCTCCAAATCTTTCATCAGTGTGACTGTGAGGGATATATAGAGACATAACTTGATATATCTTGATGTATGGAGAACATTGGTATATATCTTTATGTAAAGCTATACCTTTATGATGAAACCAACACATTCAAAAAGAGGCAACTTTTACCTTGACGTGAATATTCTCCATTTACGTTGCACTATTTGCAGTTTCACTACAGTGAGTAGCTGGCAAATATTTGTAAGTGTGTCGGCATCGTCCATATGCCTTACTCATGACCGCAGGACTCTGCAGGAGACCAAAGCGATCAAGGAAACTTTAAGAGGTCAATCGTATACTTCAACTTGACCAAATTCACCTACCAAGTGCCAACAACCTCCAGCAACCACTCACAACTGGTTAGGAGATATACATACCGTAATTGCTGGTGGTTGCCATGCTGTTGCTAACCAGTTCCTAGGCCAAGGTCATCACACAAAAACAAAAAAGGTAAAAAAATCATGGAAAGGCTTTAGATGGACATGGATCCACCAATGTGATTCACCTTATAAGGCCTGTGGATGAGTGTAAGGTTCTTTGGAATGAACGCTCATACCCCATGGTGCCTCTGCTCCTGCCAAGGTTCTGTGAAACCATCATGCAACCACTACACAGACACTGTTTTGACAGGGACATACCTTGTGAGTGTCCTCTTCTTTGATTAGCCTTTCAATAGTTTTTGCACTGGTCTGATGTCAGTTGTGTGCACAACATAAAGGCCTCTGCAGAGAAAAGCCTCAAACTTATCCCTTGTGGGCATTCGTTGCCGATGCACCTGTTACCTGCGCTTACTTGCTGTGGACAACTGGTTAATGCCAACGTATCACCGCCGGCTAATCAAATGCACTTTGAATTACCGAAAAAATTCAAACAGTTTCTGAAGGCTGAGAAATTTCGCTTCACACCCACCATAGGTTTATTATGGTAATTGCATGAAATCCGCGAAGGGCAGCCCTTTTATGGCCCCAAAGGGTTAGTTTTTTATGCTCTGTAAAGAGCAGATTTGTTATCAAATTGGCTCCATGCTTTCTTTCCTTAAGACAAGAAAGCAAGAGTAATAATGCACAGAAGTCAATCACTCTCTCAGCCAAGATCAGGACTAACAGGAGCACTGTGGGACAGCAATTGCAAGGAGCTGTTCACACTTGGGATTGTGTGCAATACTGTGGTAGAAGGCCTGACCTTTTCCGCCATTTCATGGGGGTGGTCCATAGCCATTGCCGTATAAAAGATTGCACTTTACAGCTGTGATGGTTCATTTTTGGTTGGAAACCATGACTCACTAATTCTGTGGCTGCCAGAGTAAAAGAAAACCTGAATGCAGGCAAATAGGCAAGAAAGTTGGAAATTGGTGAAGCACATAAAGGAGAGCTCTAGGCCATGGCCAGTAAGAGATGCATCTGCTGCCTGTGGAATGTTATTTTGTGTGTAAATTTGAAACTACAAAATGCACTGTATACTGTATGGGTCTGTGTTCAACTTACACAGCTCTGAAAAAGACCATGAGTTTACTTATTGGCTGCTATGAGATGACTTTGGACAAGGCCATCACTGAAGCAGTGGTGAAGGCCCCTGTGGTGCCTCTTCTTGTGCTAAGGAGTGCTGGAAAAAGAACCCTGGGCTTAGGGGGCCATGGGAGCTGAGGGTAGCAGTGCAAAGTTGTAGTCTGAGCAGCACACCAGTTTGAATGGTCAATGAGGTGAGCTTAAATTGGGTTCCTGGGAGACAGCAGTGTGAGCTTGAATCTGTAGCTGAACAAAGTTGTTTTAGGAAGACAGGCTACACTCTCAAGATTAGATGGTGGTGAACCTGCGTTCCATATGTGTGTCTCTGATGAGACATGAAATAGCAGTATTTTGAGTCTTCTGGGGTTGTAAAATGATACATTGAGGCTCCCAGACACTGTGGGGACAAAGAAAGCCACATATGTGGTCTGTGAATCCCTTGTCACAAGAGCAAGTTGGGCTGGGGAAAGAACATGGACTTAAGGAAGCTGAGCTGTTTGGGTCCCCTTTTGAAGTTTCTGGAGGTAAAAGCTGAATGCATCCAGCTCTGCCATCCATAGCAAGTGAGGGCAGTCCTTGCTTAGCATGAAAAATGGATCTCATTTCGAGTGGAACTGGAAAATAACACAATATATGAAATTATCCTTACTTTCTTCACTTCCTTTATTTTATTTTGATCACATCTAATCACATTCACAATCTTATTTTCCACCCAAGTGGCACCAGCTGTAATTGTAAGTCATTTCCACTTTGTTTTTTGTCTTTGAATTCAGCCTTCTGTGGGTTGAGAATTTTCATTTCCATCAAATGATGTGGCATCCTTCCTAACACATTGCCCAGTCCATATCAGTATAGATATTCAGCATTTTTTTTCTTTTTGCCACTAAGATCTGATATTTCTTGTATAAGTCCATCCACCTGTCCATTTTCGTTTGTTTACTCAAATCAGGGGACAGAGCCTATCCCAGGTGTTACAGGCTGAGAGGCTGGGTGAACCCTGGACAGGTCACCAGTCTGCTGCAGGGCTAACACAGAGAGACGGACATTCACACGTACAAGTTATTTAGAATCACCAATTAACCAAACCCACTAACTGCATGTCTTTGGACTGTGGAAAGAAGCCCAACTCCTCAAAAATAACCCCACACCATAATCTCCCCCCACCAAACTTTACACTTGGATCATTGAAATCAGACAAGTACCGTTCTCCTGGCAACTTGGATTCATCCATCAGATAACCAGACAGAGAAGCGTGATTTGTCTCTATTATTATTCATTACTATCAGGCTGTCCTAAAAGCTCCCTGAAAAGCCTTCAGCTGATCCAAAATGCTGCAGCTAGCGCACTGACAGGGACTATAAAGAGAGAGCATAGTTCTGCCATATTGGCTCCTCTTAACTGGCTCCCTGTTAAATCCAGAATTGAATTTAAAATCTTTCTCCTCACATACAAAGTCTTGAATAATCAGGCCTCATATAAACTTAAAGACCTCATAGTACTGTATCACTCCAATAAAGCATTTTTCTCAAAGACTGCTGGCTTACCTTTGGTTCCTAGGGTATTTAAAAGTAGAACGGGAGATATCAGTTATTATTAATCTCTGGCTCTGTCCCCTCACCGCAACCTGCCATAGTAGATGGCTGCTCCACCCTGAGCCTGGTTCTTTCTGAGGTTTGGTCCTGTTAAAAGGGAGTTTGTCTTCCCACTATCACCAAGTGCTTGCTCATAGGGGTTGTTTGATTGTTGGGTTTTTTCTGTAGTATTGTATGGTGGTTGCCCCACAATATAAAGTACTTTGAGATGACTGTTGTTCTAATTTGGAGCTACACAAATTCAATCAAATTGAAATGAATCGAATTGACTGCAGATATTTAGCAACCTCTGCGCTCCATGTGCCTCAGCATCCACTATCAGCAGGGTGACTGAGTCATGCGGTACTGATTAGTAAGGGCAAGAAAGAGGTTCCAAAAAGAAAATGCCAAAAAACTGTAGGGTGATGGATTATCCCTTTTGAATCTTAATGAAATAACAATAATAATAGGACAAATGTGTTTTTATAACTATATCTGGCAAGTCTGGTTTTTGAAACTTTTCTTTACTGAATCAATTATACCTGGAGTCTATAAGTAGTAGGTTAAAGTTATTTTAGCAGTAATGAGTTAGTGTCTCTTTTGCCCTTATTTTCTGGGTTTCTTGGTTCATCAAAACAATGTAAGGATACCCAGATGAACAGTAATTGAAACTAGTGCGTGTCTAAGCAAAGCCTCTAGCTGAGAGCCTGAAATGATCAAGGGTTCTTGCAAAGTGACTCACACTCACAAGGTTAGAAAGACTGTAATTTTATACAGTTAGTCATACATCTCACTGCCATATGCATTATATATATATATAAAAAAGTAGTGGGTGTCTGTATACGGTATGAGCCTTATTCATGAATGAGCACTTATTATGCATGGCCTGGGAGAAATGGAGTAAGCTGCCAAACACAGAGAGCGGAAATCAGTGAAAATAAGGCACAACAGAACAGTGGTAAAAACTAAAAGAGCAGCATATTTTACAGATGGCAAATTCCAAAATGTATATATTTTTAATTTTCATCAAATGCACAGAATATTTGTAGGCATTTGAGTCAGATGGATGCACAGCTTCCTTGGCGAGTGAATGCCTGGAAGAAATGTCCCCACTTTGGTCCCCCAGCTGCACAGTCAGGGTTCCTGACACCCATTTCTTAAAGGCCTTGTTCTTAAAGATTAAGATGAACTAGACAAGACGAGTTTTAACAATGCTGCAGTTTGTTTGAAAGCTGGTGCACGAATGGCAGTTTCCGAGTAAATGATGGCGAGAAGCGAAATCTGAATTCAGGATGAGTGTCAGGTTAATATTCTCCTGCTTTCTGCCTAGACTATAATTCATTCTCGAATCGCAGCACGGAGAGAAACATGAAAGCCCTTTACTTCCCTCTTCTCTCTTCTCATCAGTCGGAGCCTTGCATGCATCCTCTCGATTACCATCGCTCATCTTTTCTCTTTTGTTTCTCCCCTCGTGTCCCCATTCAATCCATTTTCATTTCCCCCTCAGTTCCCTTTACAGCTGCTTTCATTTCAACCCAATCTCTCAATCTTCCCCAACTGCTATTCAACACCCTTTTCACCAGCCCTCCGACAAGCTCTGTCTCACGTCCTCCACCTGTCTGTCATCTTTCTCCTTTTTCTTTTAACCTTCCGTTCTTTGTTTTTCCCTGTTACTGCTCCCTCCACAGACTTCTCTTTTATTGGCATATTTTGTCTGCTTCTTCCTCTCTTTCCATCGCAACACATGCACCGGTTTCCACTCTGTCAGATGCATTTCCCTCTTTTCTCTCTCTCTCTCCCATTCTTAGCAAAACCCTCCATGGACCAATTAAGTCCTCCAGCTTCATGTCTTTCCCAACCCTGTACACTCAAGCCGAGTGGACAGTTCAAGTGTTTCAAGGAGGACACAAGACACTAACACACATGGAAGACAGTCTTAACAATGACTTGAAACATACTGAGCTTTAAAAGTGTTCTCAGTATTTGTGGCTCTCCATTTCTTTCCCATGGGTTCATTAAACCATCAGACAGCCTCATCTATACCAGTGTGGTCTCAGGGGAAGAATGTGAAGAAGTCAGGAAATGTCTATTTGTTTAGATGAGTATGAATTGCACCCCCCCCCCCTTTCTTTTGGTTACAGTCAGTATGATCTGGAACCTAAAGAATAAAGCTGGAAGAATCTTTCATGACTGCATTAGATATGTTTTTGAGAGCAACCAGGAAAAAAGAGAGTTGGAAAAAGAGACTTCTTTTCAATCCAAGCCATGATCTTTTTCTGATCAAATAGATTTGGTAGTTAGTTTTTTTTTTTACTAACACTAACTTAGCACCTTGCACCACGTAATATTGATTGCTTCCCAAAAAAGAAACCAAAAACTATAAAAAATATAAAAAAACTTTAAGCCCTTTGAATTAGTGTTCTGTGCAGTGGAAGAATTGCCAAATGAAAAGGTCTGAATTGTGAAAGAGGCCCTAACACAGCAGAAATTGCTGAAAAACTCTCTGGGCATATTACACAACACACCAGGGTACTGTCACATTTGTGTGCAGCTCATTTCTCTTGCAGTGCTGGCGCTAACACTAAGAAACATTTGTGTGTCAAAATTGCATGTAGTGTCAGGCTTGGAAGTTTTTCAAGTGACATTTGGGGCTTAAAACTAACAACCTTAAAAGAATAAATTGCTGTGAATTTTCACTGGTATGGTAATGTGATCTTAAAGAAGAAACCAGTGGGTTCAACTAAATACAAATATTAATATTAAGCACCTAAAGGAGGAATGTCCTAGCAAGCAATCAAACCCTGCACTCCATTGGAGCTTTTTAATGATGTAAATGGGACACTTGAGAAATCACCGTGTTTGCCCCCCTTCATCCCCCTCCCCCACCACAAACACACACACACACACACACAGACACACACACACACACACACACACCACCACCACCAACCCCTCAAGAAGAAGAAGAAAAAAACATCAATCTGACAGTTCTGGCACTGAAGTTCTCTGTGTTACTCAGTTCTCCCTCCACAGTCAGACAAGTACCTGCTGAACACAGATGACAGACTATCTACCATCCAAAAACCGTCTCACGGCAGCAAGGAAGAGGCTGCATGTCAATTAGCATTGAGAAATAAAAAGAAAGTCATTCAGAGATACCCAATAGATCTTGATTGGGGTGAAAAAAATGGATGAGTCACTCGTAAAAATAAAGGTAGGCACATTTCGTAATGCTGAAAAAAAAAAGGATTTGTCAGAATTAAATGGGCATTATGAACTAAAAGCCCCATCATTGTATTTATGCTGAAAGCCAGCAGTTACAATGGCGCCATTAGTAGATTGAGGGTGAGGCTGAAATGGGCGAGGTATGTTAGCTCTGTATTCCATCATGCTGGCTTTAAAATAAAACAATGACTATGAGGTTAAAGTGCTGACTTTCAGTAACAATTTAAGTGTGTTTACATCCACATTAGAAGAAATATTCTGGAATAGTAGCTCTTGCTACAGACATGCCCTCAGTTTTACTGGATTCAGCGTCACAGTTGATGGATAGTCTGCAACTCTTTGGCTTTCCTGTTCCTGCCAGACATGTACTGTACCAATGACCCATCCTGATTGTTTTGAAAGCAGCCCACAAGTCAGCTCATAGGTGGAAGCTTGGTGAAGGGGTGGTTAGAACTGTTCCCTCAAACCAAGAAGGTCCTGGATTCAAATCCACTGGCCAGCTGGCACCTTTCCATATGCAGTTTGCATGTTCTCCCTGTTCTTGTGCGGGTTCTCGCCCAGTACTTCCTGACTTCCTCCCACAGTCTAAAGAGATGCATGTGTTAGGGTAATTGGCTATTCTAAGCTGGCCATATATGTGCATGTCAGCATGAATGGCTGTCTGTCTCTCTATGGTAGCCCTGCTATACAGTGGTGACCTACTGCATTGTTTTGATTGTTGTTTTTTCTCTGTAATCATCATATGGTCCGTAACTTATAATATAAAGCACCTTGAGGCAACTGCTATGATTCAGCACAGTATAAATTAAATTGAATTGAAATTGAATGATAATTCCTAGCCTGGTATTTTGTCCTGATCACTGTAAAATAAATCATAGTAATAATCATAATAACATTATGAAGGAAGACAGTGTCCAGTGCAGCAGTGATGCTCTCTGTTTAACAACTTTGTGCAGCTTTTTGCAGCTCTGTGAAACAAGGAAATGAGATACTATAAAGCCCAATTTCATTTGGGGGGTGTCACTTATTGCAGTTATGTCCTAGGCATTCAAATGGTTCATTTGCACACAAGGTGGTGGAGACTGATGTCCTGGGTTATGGCATTAGTGAGACAGGTCTGTTCCTCTCAACTCATGTTTAACATAAAAGGCTGCTGTTGTGAAGAGGCATATTTTATATTGTTTCATTTAAGAAAAAAAAATACAGGTCCCAGTAGGACTCTTGGCTGGCAGATCTACAAGTTATTCCATCACGATTCCACTCCAGTCTCCTAATACAGACTGTGAAACACTCTGAAAAAGGGACAGTTCTCTCTCGGGAGCCAATATTGCCACAAGTGGTGCATCAAGGCAACACCGCCAAAGGACACCACGTGTGACGGAGAAAGGCCGGCGGCATCTGAGAAACTGGCATCATGATGCATGGTACTGCATCAGAAAAAAGAGTAAATGGACAGCCATTTATATGGTGCATTTCTAGTCTTATTGGTTGCCAGTGTTAATGAACTTTTAAAAGTAGTTCATTACATTACAGCTTTACCTGCTAAGAAAACTATAGTGTTAGAGTACACATTCGCAGTCTCTTATACTGTCTAGAAGGCATTTACATTTATCTCTGAATGTTATAACAGCTTTATATGGCTAGCATCTCCTCAACCATGTAACTAGCGAGCGAGCTCACAGACATCCCTTGGAGTACAGCTTTAGCCAAACTAAAGGCTTGCTGTTTTGAAGCTTTAGCACTGGCATCATTCTCCTCTTCAACAGGCCACCAGTGTTGTGTAGCAGTTCTAAGCTTGCAGCTTTGGCTTTTTGTAGACATCCTTTTACCCACAAATTGAAAAAGGACATAAATATTCTTTTTTTCTTTCTGCACAGTGCTTCATCTTTTACATATTCACACACCAAATAGACCGACTGGGGGAATTTTGGGCATTCAGTCTCTTGCCCAAGCACTCTTGGGCAAGACACTAGCTTCTACCTTTTGAGTCACAGCCAGCCTATATTAGAGTTTAGATACACACACAATACTTGTTAGTAGCATCAGTTCATTGTTTTGGTCTCTGCGAGTAATGCTCTGACAGTAAGGAGAATGCACTGCAGAAAACAGCCAGCCTTATCCTCAGCGAATCTCAACTTTAACCCTCTAGTCAGTTTCATTTCCGACACAATCTTCTAGTGTACAGACAAGCAACAGCCCCTAAAAGAAACCCTAATTGTTTCTGACTGACTATTGTCAGAGTTTATTCCAGAAGTATCTAGAAATTTGATCCTGCACATGTAAAACAATAAAGCATCAGTGCTGATACGTGTCCAATTGATAATTTCACAGACTTTCACCTTTGTCTTTCTTCAAACATCCAAGACGAAGCTGCTCGTAGGCATTTACACAAAGATAACACCAGGCACATGCAGCATAATTTTCTTTCTTTCCTTTTTTTTAAATATTATTTCTGAGACAGAAACAAAACCCACTACTAGTTTTCTTCAAAAATATATCCCACAAGGTTTCAAACTAGTAATTTTGTAAGTCAAACTGTGAAGGAAACACCAAAGCTAATCCCTTTCAAATGCCCCGAGTCACGAATAAGCTAAATCTGTATTTAGCGTGAGACTTATAATTCCAGGCGGGCACCGCTGTGATGTCACATCATCGATTTTTTCTCCGTGTCTTTCAGAGCAGACAAAGCTCTCAGAGCTATTGTTTGTTTATTTATGGTAGGCTTTTTTTCTGGCTTGCTTTCATTATGGTTGAAAAGAAAAAGAAAGATACAGAAGAGGGGTGAAAGGGCTGATAAGATAAGGAGTAAGGCACTTATACAGAGAGGCACATGATATGTGCACATTTGTGCACATGCACGCATGCACATGCAGAAATAAACACACACACACACACACACACACACACACGCGCACACACACAGACCATCAGCCTAATTACTAGCGACAGGAAGGCAGCTAGGGGAAACGGCTACAGCCCTGGCCACTTCCACTGTGGTGCACCGCTGGCATCATGCCCTATTTATGCATTTAACTCACACACACACAAGCACACATGAGTATATATACACATTAAAATGCTCTCATTTAGCACACATTCACACACACACATATCCGCACACAAACAAAAACAGCTGCATTCGCACACAAAATGTCCTCTCAGATAAAGAAATGCACCAAGACTCATGCATGCGGAGACACCGAAAAGGAAGATGAAATTACATGGTTGGTAGTGTTATCACTTACAGTGATTCAGCACCATGGACATAACCACATGTGCTGTAATAGAGATAAAAACAGACACATTTGCACTCCACATAAAGGAAGCTATGCAGTTGAACAACGGCAAGTCCCGGGGCGCAGGCTTCTGAGTCTTTTAATTGCATGTGTGTTTTGACAGGTAATCTCAAGAACAGGACATTGCCTGCACACCAGAGCCCTTCTATATACACTTGACGATTGCTGGAATTCATCTTTAATGAGCTAAGAGACATATTTATTCACTTTTATAACTGTTATATATGTATGTATGTGTTTTTATTTGGGTATCTAGCTCAGCTACATATTTGCATGCGGGATCAGCTACACAAATAGAGGCTTTCAGAGGTCATCTGCAGTGTAATATTTGTGAATGCATTAGGTTGTCAGTTACTGATAGAGTCCCAGTGGAAACAATTACCGATTAATCCAGCTATTACATTTTTAATCTCTAGATTGGAGCTTGTACTCCTTTATTGCCTGCATTATTTTGTATTTCATATTGCTGCTTAACACTTGAAATATTATACGTGTCAAATGATATTAAAGAAACTAGAAACTGTTTATTGTAACATCTCATACTCTAACAAACATGCCCAGTGGAGGGCACATACCCATGACATGTAACTGAAGGCTATAGCACTGGCAAACTGATTAGCTAGCTAAAAATATTTAAATTGCCTATGTTAGATGATTATTTTGGCATAGTTTTGGTGACGTTAGCGGGAGTAAGTTTATTTTCTAATAATTAGGGTTTTAGAAAGCTAAGACGTCAGCCATACAGACCTAGAGACCAGATGTTGATTGCCTGGCAATCACAGTCTCAAGGGAAAAATGTGATTGGTTGGTGAATGGTTTCTGAAGATTGCTCACAGTTGCTAAGCAAAATTGGTTGCAAAGTGGTATATGGTGTTGCACCAAAAACCTTGTGATTGCTTAATGGCAGAATACCACAGCAGCTAATTGTTTGTGTTCCTTTTTTTGTGTGTTTTTTAACTGTTCCTACCACTCAGTGGTTAGTTAGGGAACATTCGAGACAATTTGGCGTCTTCCATGCAAACTACAGGTAACTGCAGCAATCTGATAATGACCAAAGCATTCACAGTGTAGTTTTTGGGTGACCCTCTTGGTGACTGATTAATGTAGTGACAGCTAGAAACCTCCAGCAACCACTCTCCAACAGGTTGGGGAATACACATTTTTAACTAGCAACTGTTCTTGGAGGAGTCTCTGAGACTAACACCATACTGTATGTGTGGTTTCTCTCACAAAAAAAATAAATAAATAAATGTAATAATCCTCTGACAAAGGGCCAAAGCTAACTGCTAAAAAGCTAATCATAGCAATATGTTAAGGCGCTACTTTAGTTTGCTAAGTTAATTACATACTCACTATTATTATTATTCTACTATGATCCAAGTTACATGTCAAAATGCTTCAGCTTAACTTATAGTAATATTGCAAACTTAAATTAATATTTGGGTAAATGATCATTTTTTTTCTGCACATCTAGGCTAATTAAATGTTAGGATTCCAGTTTCCTCATTCTTCTTGTTGATGCCTCTATCCTGGCAATATCCACTTTTGTCTCCTGAAAGGTCTTTTGGATGCTTGGCAGCTTCTAAAAATTTGGATCTGGGTTCTTTATTTTGTTAGTAAAGGATTACATCACAATGCCTTGAGGGCCTTGACACCCTAAAGGCATTATTGAGTTTTTTTGCTAGCAGACAGAATTTACACAGAGGCTTCTTCATACAAAGTCTAAGGACAACAATGAACTGTTTTCCCTTCCTATCATGGAGGGTCTTAATTATGTCCCATCTTCAAATCAAAAATGATCAAAAAATGATTCCAAGAGTAGGAAAGGGAATCCCATGTTTTTTGTGATTTTATTTTTTTTTGACTCGCAAATACTTTCTGCTAACGGATGTCCCACTTTTTACTGATCTGTGAAGCTGTATAATCTGTTTAGATATTGCTTTCTGATGAATGCTAACATTAGCATGCTTTGTAAAGAATGTCAACACAATTATCTTGTTATACTGCAGACATAATGCTTAGCATTGTAACCATCATTGCTCACCATGCTAGCATGCTGACAATGGCTGTTTAGCAGTACACACATTGCAGCTTTTTTCATTTTCATTCAGGATAAAAACTGTACAAAATACCATCACAATCAGTTTAACATATTTTAGTGTCGTAGCCCAACTAACGACTAACATTTCAGAATCCTGTCATTACCGTGGCTAAAAACTAGCGGAAATGTGAAATGACCCTTTCACTACAATACAAATATTGGGAATAATGAAAAGGAGCCACAATGTGCATGTGGACAGTAGCAGAGACAAACCCTCAGGTCATCAACACTGTGACACTCTCACACAATTTCTTTTCTGGCAGTAGCTTCAGACTTTGAACTAGAGCACATCTGAAAGCATTGAAGTGGAAAGTGCAGTCAATAAGGCTTTGTCAGGCTGGCACATACGATCCTCCATGCTGCCTGATGTAACATTGGAATAGCAACTGATGTCTTTTCACTGCATTCAGCTGTCAATATAAATGGTTTTATAGACAGCTTGTACAGTGCATGCACAGCCTGTACCCACTATTACAGCTTTTCCAGCATGCCTGCACCCAGAAAACTGAAGCTAAACACACTACTCTGGACATTTATGTCAGAATCCACTTTGTGCATTATACTTTCCTTTGTGCATTCCACCTACAGGAATGGGAGACAAGTTCACCTCAGCATCCATCAGATCATAACTAACCTGTCTAGGATTAGGTTCAGGGCCATATATATCACCTCATGTGGACTTTTTACTCATTCACATACCCTAATGGGCCAAAAACCATATAAGACATTGGATTTGAAAGGTAAAAATCTTCTCATTTCTTCTTGCTTGTTTAGCATGCAACCCAAACCTTACAGTAAATGATTAAGAATTATATATGTAAATAAAAAATAGAGGAGTCACTTGAAGCCTGGAGCTGAGAAAATTTCTGCTGCCATATACTGTAGCTATTCAGAAACACATGTAACGAATGCAGGATGGATGTGACTGACAAACCAAAGGACACTGCTTGCTCATGCAGTCGGGACTTGCCAATTACTTGGTGGGACCACCACTCAACCTGCCCTGGGACCATAATTCATAAAATGAACACCATGTTCTATTAAATAAGACTCTTAACTGTGGCCATAAATAGAAATATAGATTTAGTGAGACAAAGGGTTTTTTGTACCCCTTTGACTTCTGAATAATCAGCAGTTGCCATAGAAAGAGTGGAATTAACGATCGAACAAAGTTAGGAAACTCTAAATTTGTTTCCTGTGTACATCTTTAGAGCCACCAAGGTTCAATCTTTTATGCAGGACTTGGACAAACATGTCCAACAGAAGAAGCAGAATTGATATTGAAATTCATTCTTTTTTGTAGTCATGCTTTTCACATGCATTCAGAATGTTTTTGTCAGCTAATACAGTAAAGCTTTACTGTGCAGCTACTCCTTAACAAGAAGTTCTGCTGCTGCTGCACACCTTATCTGACTGCCCTTGGTGTCATTATGGAATAACAATGCAGTGCACATGTCCAGCCACATAAAGAGAAAGAGAGAGACTGAGGGGGGAGGAGGCCATCGAGAAAGGAGGGTGTCTCGCAAATTACTGCTCCCACTTTCATGACATCGGAGGGGGGTTTATTTGGTTCACTTCGAATGTCAGAGATGGACAAGAAAAAGAATGAGAAAGAGAGCGGGAGATAAGGGACCAACTGTGGGGAGAAGATGTACTCTGTACAACGACTGAATAAAAGTGGAGAGATTTGGACAAGGATTTCTCCTTCCATCCCTTGCTGCATTAATTCAGAAGCTTTGCTCTGTTTACCAAGAATGCGCTGACATTTTCTCCTTGCAGCTTTTGTCGGTCTGTCATGCAATCACAGCCTTGGATGTAACACAGTAATTATAAAAGTCAATATTGAAAAGATCATCATGCAAATTGGTGTGTGCATTGGGAGTGATGATTCGATGCAAATTCTATTAGCATAATTTGGTCTATCTTCTGCAAATAGAAAAACAAAATCAGTCCCGCGTGTCAATCATACAGCTTGATGAACTGTAATGGTTAACCCTAAAATCAATCAATAATATTCCAAACTATTAAACAATAACGCATGCCACAAACGGGTTAGCCCACTTTCCATGTGCTCTTAATTCCGATAAGCCTCCATCAGTGCACTAGTTTGAAATGTGTAAATTTGCATTGCTCTCAACTGGAACTGTGCTACAGGCAAGTTATCTAAGTGCACCCCCCCCCCCCCCCCCCCCCCCTTTTTTTTAATCCCCCCCCCCCCCCCCCCCTCCCTTTTCCTCTGTGTTCGTGTCATC